>CAUYPK010027809.1:0-27215 GCA_963574355.1 Loris lydekkerianus
TCTACCTAGATACAGCCAATGTGGTACCATGCCACTGGCCCGACCCTGTCACTCACCTCTTCCCCCGCCTTCTTTCCCTGCCCCTTCTCCACAATAAAAAAATAAATAAATTCAAAAAAAAATAAAAAAAATAAAAAAAAATAAAGTCAGGTAAAAAAAAAAAAAAAAAAAAAAAAGGAAGTTGGTGAACTTGATCCTAACAATTCCTAAACACCTATTTCTGGGAAATCAGGGCTTTGTAGATCTCTCAGCTTAACTGGTTGGCTGATTCTGAGTCCTTCAGAAAAAAAAAAAAAAATTGTATCTCATACTTTTTTAGAGGGAATAGATAATGTCAAATATTTTAAAATGACTAGGCAACAAAGAGGATAATCTACTTTCTATTTGCCATGACAGTGCCTAGCAGAATTCTTGGTTCTTTGTATCTTGTTCATCACATTAGAGTGATTGTTAATCTGTATTGACATGCTCTCAAAGAGAGAAGTATTTTGGAGGAATATGAAATATAAAAGGTAAACCACAAACCATTCTGATTTCAGCATAATATGATTTAGCATAACCAAAACATCAAAAGTGATTATTGGGAGCATGGGAGATTTACATCTTAGTGGTTCCCCAGACACACATGGTTAGGACAACATTGTTGTGTAAGAGGCAACCCCCACCCTGAAGAACAGATTCCAGTGGACCTGTTGTGAGTCGACCTGCCACATGGGCCACTTTGAAAAATAAACAAGTTCAAATCACTGTGTTCTGTTTCTGGATAGTCACCATGCTGCTTTTTTACTCTCTACTTTAGCAACTCTAGTGTGGCTAGGGCCTGTATCCTAAATCCCCTGCCCTTGGCAGGTGTCTTGTTCTTGGCTCACTGGTTATTGATATGAGTGTGAGCCTGAATTGTGCTTTAGTAGGCAACACTGCTGTAAGTAAGACCAACAGAAATACTGCTGTCAGTGGAAAATTCAGAATGGCAAATGATGCATCAGCAGGGAAGGATAAATATAAACAATGTATTAATATCACTGTCAGACAGAGATCATCTCAGCACTATGGAGTTGGGTTTTTTTTTTGTTGTTGTTATTGTTGTTTGTTTGTTTTGGTTGAGGGATTTATTGTGATTTGGCCTATTTTCCTTCTTTCAACCAGCCTCTCTCTTTCTGAATTATTTTACCAAGGACAATAAGCCTGAGCGTCAAGCTAGGAGAATGGAAGGAAAGATAGACAATGGCACCCAAATCTTAAAGCAGCAAGTAGACAGGTGACTGTTTACTCATTGGGTTACAAATGCCAGAATTGAATATCGATTTAAATAAATTATCAATGCAGTCATTGGGTAAGTAGCTTTCATGGAAATTGATCAAATATACCCAAGGAGACTTATAAACAGGACTTTTTATGCCAGGGACAATATTTTTTTACAGGTACACTCATACCTGGTTTTTAATATGGAGCCACTTTTTTTTTCTTGTTAGAGAACAGAATGCTGTCAGCAAAATTAAGCCCAGAATGAAACTTCTTAAAAAAAAAAAAAGAAAGCCAAAATGAAATCATTTTTAAGGGTATAAATAAAATAAGATCCACGCATTTCCTGACAGCCTGAATGAGAAGGTCCATATTTATCTCAGTAAGCTTTCAGCGTTAGACTTTAGGAGCCAGAGTCACAGTTTTGGACTCAGCCAGACAGTGTGCCTTATATATAATGACTCAAAATAGATTTCCTTTGCCCCTGGTCCTGCCAAAGAGCCATTTTAGGTGTGCAGGAAGGAGCTGAGCACACTAATACTTAGTGTTCTTAGGCTGAATAGGAGCAATGATGGCTTTGCCTTACCTGACTTTTCTTGATTACAATTTAGATCCCCAAAGAATCTGAAAGGTAATAAAATATTTCTTGTAATTTCATGGCAGGTGTGCTTTTTGAGTTTTTTTCTTTTTTGTACATAGAATCTTTGAAAATTGAGATGAATATGCAAAAAGCCTGCATTTCTATAATGGAAATAGATAATTGAGCTGTTGATCATTCTGGAATTAGAGGAATTCCTCACACTTGTTGAGATTGTGTCATAAGATGAGGAATATAAAAATTGATTTAAGTAAGATGAGAACTTTTACCCCAAATTTGAACAGAACTCAAGGTCAACTTCTAAAATAATATTCTGAAGGGGCTGGGTGCAGTGGTTCATGCCTGTAATCCCAGCATTTTGGGAGGCCACGGTGGTGGATTGTTTGAGTTCACAGGTTCAAGACCAGCCTGAGCAAGGGCAAGACCCCGTCTCTAAAAATAGCCAGGTATTGTGGCCGGCACCTGTAGTTCCAGCTACTTGGGAGGCTGAGGCAAGAGAATCGCTTAAGCCCAAGAGTTTTAGGTTGTTGTCAGCTATGACACCACAGCACTCTACTGAGGGTAACAAAGTGAGACTCTGTCTCAGAAAAGTAAAAAAAAATTCTGAAGAACTTTGTAGCTGTGCTCTTTTACAACTTCAGCTTTTTCTTCTAATTTCCTCCTCCTCTTCTTCCTTATTGTCCTCAATCAAAAAACAAACATTTAAATGCCACCTATATACTTTAGATACTGTGTTAGTTTCTAGACAGAGCAAAATGGGTGAGGGTATTGGCCCTATTCTTTTATAATTTGCATATTAAAATCATATATAAAGAGTATGTGCATTCAATGATATACACTTAGCCCTCCCTGTCCATGGGTTCAGCATTGGAGGATCAAAAATATTCAGGAAAGAAAGAACAATAAAAAATAAGAACACAACAATAAAAATAATACAAATAAAAACAATGTCATATAACAGCTATCTAAATAGCATTTGCATTCTGGTATTTATTATAAGTAATCTAGAGATGAGCTAAAATATAGGAGGGGATGTGTATGTTATGTGCAAATACTATGTCATATACTAAATACTATGTCAAATACTAAAATATAGGATGTGTATGTTATGTGCAAATACTATGTCATACTATGTAAGGAACTTAAGCATCTGTGTATTTTGGTATCCTGGTGGGTGAGGTCCTGTAACTAATCTCCTGTAGACACCAAGGGATGACTATATTAACTTATATAGGCATAGAATGAAGTGGAGAGAATTTAGATTTCATGTTTGGGCAAAAGGAAAATGGAGTTTTTAAAATTTCTTCAAATTGATGAGGGCCTTAGACTTTAGGAGCCAGAATCATAATGGTCCAATCATGGGATGACAGGACAAATAGAGCATGAACCTAAGGTGCCTGAGAAAAGCAAAGGGGGTGGGTAGGGATGTGGGGGGAGAAAAGGGATGGGAGGAGGTAGTTTAGGGTGGGTTGAGTAAGGGTATTTTGAATATGAGTTAGGCCTGATTCTTAAGGTAGTAAGCAGCTATTGCTTGTGAAAAGACTCTTGGGAAAATAAATGACATTAATAGCTGTAAAAAAATAAAATCTAAGAGTAAAAAAATAAACTTTGTGTAACAGTTATGTTAATTTCAGTCTATAACCTGGGAATTTCAGGAGGGAGGCGGTTGAAATAGATGAGCTAAGAAATAACCTGTGACCTGGACCATAAGCATAATTGAGGGAAGGTTTAGAGAGAAAGGTGGAAGTATTTGGCAAGAGACCGTTGTGGAGGACAGGGACACATTAAAGTTAGTACAAGGTCTCTGGCTTAGAAGGTCAGAGTTACTTTGATGCTGCCCCTTGTGCTTCGCAGGCTGGACTTAGGGGAGAGTGATAAAAGGAAGAAAGGCAACTCTAGCTTCAATGGGATCTATATGAGAGAAATCTAAGGGGTGATGTAAGGAATCTCTACACAGGACTCAAATGAGGGTCCAAAACCTATCACAGAAGAATATCTTACTTTCTCCTTTTCCAACCTGACATGGGCCTCAAGTGAAGTGACAAACTAGTGTGTTTGGATTTGTTTGCTTGCTGTGTTCTTTTTTCCTAAGCATGTGATTATTTGAATCCTTCTTTAAGCATGCCTTTGTATTTTCTTTTGAACTCATGGTCTGGTTCATTAGGGGATCACACTTTCCTATTGTGAAATTATTTGGAGGCTGAGGTATTTCGTTTGAACAAGAAATGTTGCCTGAATTAAAAGAATGTGAGGCATATAAGTAATCAAGTGACGAGTTAAAATATAGGAGGGGATGTGTGTGTGTTACATGCAAATACTATGCCATGTTATATAAGGGACTTGGGTCTCTGCAGATTTTGGTGTCCTGGGATGGGGGGGGGGTGTCCTGAAACCAATCCCCTTCAGATACCAACGGATGACTTCATTAACTTATATAGGTATGGAATGAAGTAGAGAGGATTTAGATTTGAAAATCTAAAATGTGGTAGGAAGCCACCTATACCTCTTAGTGTTTGTGGGTGTGTGTGCATGCGTGTGTGTGCCCATGTACACATGCACTCATATACATAGCATACACAACTGTAGTTAGTTATATATAAGTTCCTGTGTTTGGGCTTATGTATTTTGGGTGTCTTCTGTTTCTTTGGAAATAAGAAATATACTTTATACTTATAATCCCTCACAGAACATGACATATATAGATAGTGTACTATAGACTGCATAAATTTGAGTATCTCAGGAATTTAAAATTACTGACTGATCTAAAAAAATAATGTTATAAATGAAAAATTCATTTCAGAGAACATGATAAAGTCTATAACCTTAAATAAATCTTATGTCCTTTGCATTTTTCCATTTAAACTATGAATTAATGCCCATTATGATAAATGAAGTACTCTAGACTGATCAGATGTCTTCTAAATTATCAATAAAGAAAATATTTTCAGTGATGTGTGTTAGATATATTTTATTGTACTCTTATTTTGTGAAAATTGGTAATCTAAGTATGGCACGTATGCTAATTACCAGATAATGACTAGTTAATCTTACCACAGCCTTGAGAAAAGCTGTTTCTATGTGTTTCCTCAGCTGTTAAATGGGGGAAATGACTCCTGGCCCACAAGCATCTTGATGAAGAATTTATTTGAAAATATTTGTCTGATAGTAAGTCAAAGACAGATATTTTCATGACACAGTCACTTTGAAATTAAGCAATGAAAGACCCAACCTTAAAATGAAACTAGAAGGTGTGACAGGAAGAGTATGAATTTTGAAACAAACTGGCTGGGACATTAGGGTTAACGTTACCCTTCAACTACCTCTTATCCTTTCTCCTTTGCCCCTATTTTCCTTTCATGGGCAAAGAATGAGGTGAATGGGAACTAGGCCTTATCCTTCCTTTAAGAAAGTGGAATGCTGCTAGTTCCTTATGATTTGGGAGGGAAAAGCCCATTTGATTTCTTACCTCAATAATTTTCTCTGATATCTGTTTTGTGCATGGTATTTCTGGGGCCTTGTTTTGAGATAATTGCCTTGGAAAGTTGTATAACTGGATGCTGATCTAAAGATAAGTCAGACATGAAAGTTACGAGATGCTGAATTTGTCCAAAGTTGAGTTCCTGTTTATAGGAAGAGAGCCTGGGATCCTTTTTGCTAGTTTAACTCTCTCCTTTGCTGAGTCTGTACATTTGGAATGTTTTAGTGTTGGCCTGCTGTGACCCACTGTCTGTCTGGTGGCTTAACTAATACTTAAGCAAGTGCATAATATGTCTTTCAGATAATTAAACATTAAGGCTATGTACAAAAAAATCTATTTTAATGCATTGGTTATAGGAACATTTCGTCATCGGCCCCTCATTTCCACTTTCTCAGTATAGCAGAGTAAAATATGGCATTTGAAAATTATTATGCTTTGCCCTTTCCTACTCCTGAATTTGATGAAGTGCAAATTTTATTGTTGTCATCCATGTTACACAGGTCTGTTCCATTTCATTTACCATAAATATTTTCAGCAAACACTTACCCAGTGTGTTCAGCAGCAATCACACCATTGGTGATGATGTAGAAGTTTATTAGAACATGAAGAGAGGAATTACCTACAAGTAATTCTGGAGTACTGGCTACCAGGAGCCAAATGCCTCATAGGCAGAAATTCATTGGATAGCATGCATTTATTATATGTTGGCTGCCAGAAATTTAAGCATTTAAGCTCAAACTTCCTATTAAACCCTCCCCAGCATGCGGGCCACCCACCAGTTGCAAGGCATGATGACACGACAGATGACCCGTCCTCCTTGGTAGCAGTATGGATATGGGTAGTAACCTAGTAAAGGCTCACAGACACGACGGCAGTAGCGGTTGCCTCGACGGCAGTAAATACAACAATAACCTCTCTCATCCAGCATGGGATCAAATTCTATTCCATTTTCAGTCTGAAAGAAGAAAAAGCCAGTGTTGGAGGTGGGGGGAAGGTTCACTAGGAAGAGGTCTCACCAAGCAGGGGAGCACTACAAGACTTTATGAGTTGGGGGCTGCCTGGTGAGAAATTAAGCTCCTTAGCCTGATCATGAAGATCTATCGATAGACATCAAGAGTGATTTTGAATGAGCTTCCTGGTGATTCCAAGTTTCTTAAACTTTTTTTTTGTTAAATACATGATCGTTCTCCTTCCAGTGTTTGTGATTTGAGGGGTAGTAAGTTTTGTGAGGGCTCTTTGTTTCTCCTCTACCAAGAGTTAACGTGAACATAACTCACATAGTCATTTATTGGAAGATCCTCCTCATTTGCTTCTCTGGTGTGACGGGTCTTCTCCACCTTCACTTGAGGGACCACCCACTGCTCATTTTGTTCAATCCCTTTTTTTTCATTGGCTGGGAAGTGAAGATCTTCACCATCCTCCTCAAAGTCTTGTAACTCGGAAACTAACATAATAAATATAAGATTGTGATATGACTGCTTTGAAAAAGTTTCTGAAAGAAATGCTTGAAGGAACATCAGTTGGGAAAGGAGGTTTTCATTGTGCCTTCTAATTGGCATTATTAAGACACACATGGACCACTTTTCCAAGCTCCTTCAACTTACATAGCTGATAATTTTAAAGAGTATTTTCCAAAACAAACCTGGCCATTTTCATGTGCACGGACATTTTCTTTGCTTGTTTGACATCAAACATTTGCTGCTTTTTCTCATTAGTATACTAAAGTTGAAACTGATGGGTGGTACTTGGTGGCTCACACATGTAATCTCAGCACTCTTGGAGGCTGAGGTGGGAGGATCCCTTGAGCTCAGGAGACCAGACTGGGCAAGAGCAAGACCCGGTCTCTACTAAAAATAGAAAAAATTAGTCAGGTGTCTGTACTTTCAGTTACTCAGGAGGCTGAGGCAGAAGAATTGTTTGAACCCAGGAGTTTGAGGTTGATGCCATGACACTTTAGCCTGGGCAACAGAGGGAGACTCTGTCTCAAAAACAAAAACAAACTGAGGATAAGAGACTTGTCTGTCTCCTACAGTGATTTTACCTGTAACAGGTGCTCAATAAATATTTCTTTGTTTTCTAACTTGATTTGATGTCCTATGTCTTTCACCCACTTCCCTTCTGTTTTCTAAAACAACTTGCTATTTAGAAATAATCTTATATTTACAGAAGAGTTGCAAAACTAGTACAGAGTTCCCATATATCTTTCACCCAGTTTCTCCTGATTTTATCTTAACATAGTCAGGTGTAATGATCAAAACTCGGAAGTTAACATTGGTACTATATTTATAGACTTTAGTCAGATTTCATTAGTATTTCTGCTAATGTCCATTTTTCCTATTCCATCACTCAGTTCAGGATACCACATTGCATTTAATCACATTTTTGTAAATATCCGAATAAGCTGGCATTGGTGGGAATGGCCTTATTTGGGTAACATAGTAATCTAAGCTGTTTAGAATAAGGGAGGCCAAATTCCATGTTAGCCAGATAGAACAGGATGGGGTTTTTACCTTCTATATGGGCTGACTGGAATTTCAGAGCTGGACTCTTCTACTCTGGACCTCTAGCCCTCAATTACTTTTATAATGATTCCTAAAGCAACCACAAAGAAATGTGTATTGCAGTGATTGTCCTATCTTCTGGGGAGAATGCCACCATTTGACATAGAGAATCCTTCTTGACAACAGAGCATTGTTTTTTCTCTTCTCTCCTCTGTTCTTTGCTTAGACCCACAGTGGTTTGAGCAATAGTCTGGTATCACAACTGCAATGAATATAGATGTGCAAAGAAAGACAGATTAGGTTTGTGCTATCACTCATCACATTAGGATGGTGTTACCTTTGCTGGTATATTTAAAAGCCTGTCAGCATTAATTTATCTGATTTATAACTTGTCTGTGAAAAATTCCTTTCTCTGGCAGTCAGCATATACAGTCTCATCCAAGAAGATATAAACTGATCATTAATTTTCCTAGAAGTGTAGTCTCTGAATGCTGGGAACATTAACCTGTTACTGTCTTTGGAAAGAGGAGGAGGATGCCATACCTGCTATTAGAGTAGGATTGATCCAATACATGGTCACATTATCACAAATTTCCAGGATTTTGGAATTTTTAAGAAAGTCTCTGTTTTCAATAGGCTTTTCTGCTGGGACCCAAATCACTGACTGTTCAAAGAAAGTTGTAGTAATTTCTTCATTCTGAAAGGAGAAAGTAGTCAAGGATTGGCATTGGCAGATAAATCAATAAAACAAGTGACAAATTATGGAATGCTAGAAAACAATATATTTTGAATGTGAATAATAATTCAATTATTCTAGGGCTATTGGTGATCTAGCTCTGGTGCCTGGCATACAATAGGTGCCATTGGGGGAGTTCACAACTCCCTCCCTCCTAGGATTAATAGTAGGGCTACTCACTAAAATCAAAACCTTTTCTATTATCATTTTGCTTAAAATCAGAAAGGCTCTCCATTATTTTCTGGGCACCCAAGGATCCTGTATGTTTTAATATGAGCTTCTGAAACCCTGAGTGATTTACACTTGTTTTCTTTTCTAGAAATGAATATTTTGAATCTGTCTTGTTTTAGGCTTGCAGCTAGGATTATGAGCAGAATTTGACCTCAAAATGAAAACAAACAAACAAACAAACAAACAAAAAACCCCTTCCATAATCCAAACTGATGAGATCAAGTAAATAGCAACTGAACCTAATATTTTGGTTTTATAAGATTTGTCTGTTATGGTTGCTAGTTGTAGGATAAAAGGTGTCTTTTTTTATGTTTGAAAGTCAAACCTCTAGCTTATGACTTCACTGGCCTTACTACTCTTGTGTTCCTTTCATTCTAGATGCTTAGAGTTCATCTCAAAGAGTGTTTTTGCTTTATGTAGCCTCTCTTTTTTTTTTTGCAGTTTTTGCCTGGGGCTGGGCTCGAACCCACCATCTCCGGCAATGGGGCCGGTGCCCTACTCCTCTGAGTCATAGGCACCACCATATGTAGCCTTTCTTATATTGTGGAGGACACCACCTTCTCTTCACTTTCTGGTGTTGTATACCTAATTATTAGTAATTTTTCTCTGAGTCATTTACAATAATGACTGGCACCTTTGTCCTTGAGTCTGTAAAGACCTTGGGATACATTGAAAAGGATTGTATGAAATGAGGTTGGTATGCTGACTAGCTTTGTTAGCAAAATCAGGGCTATTTATATACCAGCTCTGCATGTTTAACATGCATACTCTGTGGATACAGTGGTGAGGGAAGTACAGAAGAAGAGAGGTTTTGTCATTCAGGAGTACAAATTAGTCTCATGAAAAAAATCTGTAGTGTGAATATCAAAAATAGGATTTACTCAAAGGTGAAATATTCTTACTGTCATGTGATGCATACTTTTGGTATTTGAAAGATTTGGCAAAATTAACTGAAGAATAAATTAGGGCCAAAGTGAGACATTATAGCTATTATCTCTTTTAGAAAAATAAATCCTATTGTGTCACTTCAGGCTTTCATTGCTAGCTGGCCTACTCAAATGCTTATGTTATTTTCTGTAAGACTCAGCGTTTGATATTGTGTATACCAGCTTGTTAATCCTATTGATTCTCCTTTCATCTTACCCTTGCCGCCTGCTGTCATTCCTAATATCCTGGAGGTTGATCTGTTCCTCAGATGAATCTAATTTATGCTTATTTAAAAAATAATCTTCAATTTTTCACTACTTTAGGCCTTAGGAACAGAGAATAATCTTTGGGGGAAAATTTCTTCTTCTTCTTCTTTTTTTAATTCTAGTAACAAGGATCTGTAAATTCTCTGGCCTTGAGGAGACCAGTAGCATGAATGAAAGAGTAATGTGGGAGCTAATGAAAGCTCTGAGACTTGGGTAAGGGAAGGGAAAAAGTGCTCCCCACCCTTCACCCTCCAAAAAAAGAAAGAGAAAAGAAAAAGATAAATGGGTAGATGAGAATTAACATGGACAGAGTTGAGTCGAAGAAGAGTGAAAAAGAATAGGACAGAGAGAGAAGAAAGAGATAAAGGTTTTTAAAAGTCTATAGAGAGGCCATTGTGCCATTGCCATAATCCCATTTTAGATTTGCCATTTAGGTACCAAACCAAACCAAAGCAAACCTTAATGCTCATTTATTACTTGCTACGTGGGATATGCTGTCAACCATATACCCCTTCTCCTCAGTGATAAAAACATACTGTAATTACAGATAGAATATCAGGGCACAAAGAATCTCAAGAGCTTTATGGTTAGTTGTATTTTAGGCAATTACATCCATCTTCTACTAGGCTTTCAGAGGTCATTCAGTGATTGCAACAGTACCTTAGATTGCCTCATTCTGGCCTAGCAGTGTGTTTCCAGAGAATTCATATTACACTGCAGTTATCACCTTCTTTGCTTTTGCCTTTCCTAATGAAGTCAAATATGGATTATTTCATTAGCATCCTGGTACAAAATGTAAGGTGAATGAATTGAAATCTTTAAACCAGGTGAATGTTGCAATGTGATGAGTGGCAAGAACCTCAGGTGACCTTGGGAATTTTGTTTAAGGACTTTATCTTAGGGAATATTGATTTAGTTTTTCTGGCTCATCCCTCTTACCAGAAAAACTTGGTTTGGAAGCAAATGTACATAATCTCAATGAGTACCCAGGTAAAAAAATGTGTAGTGCTGCACTTAAAAGCATGAACTTTAGTTTTTTGAGAGGTCTGAGTTCAAGATCCCAATCTACTATTCACTAGCTGTGTGACCTTGGACAAGTCACTTTTTGGTTCTGAGTCTCAGTTTCCTCATGTGAAAATGGTGTTAATAATAGTACCGATCTGTAGGGTTGTTTGAGAATCAAAGGAGAGCAAAGGATTGAGTAGAATGTTTTGCACATAACACCCAATATAAAATGTCTTTTGCTACCATTATTATTATTCTTACATACCTCATCTATTTCCTCTTCTGGTTCAGAAAATTCAGGAATCACTTTAATCTGAGTTTTGATAAAACATTTCTGAAGACCTACAAAATAGATGCCAGTGTATCCCTATAAAACAGACAAAACAATAATAAAGTTTCCTGAAATAGCTGCAGTTAATAAATTCCATGATCTGTCAGGATTCCAGATTAGCAAAATCTGTATTCAAAGAGAAAGCTTTGTCTTGTAAATTAAATGGAGGTTAAAGGTTATTTTTAGCTTGACTCAGATTCTTTAATATTTTAAGAGGAAAGCCTTAGTGAGAAAACACCCAACTTACGTTCTTAAAGTCATGTACTTCCAATGTTTCATCAGTGCCATTTCCACTTCTGAATATTTCAGTTCTGGTCACAGGATCGATTTCCATATAAATCTTCTTCTTTTCTCCATTGGTGTAGAAAGTGTGCTCCATGTCATAGGTCTGAGAGAACAGAGGAAAAGAATCTCTAAGATACAAAGTGTGTTCCTTCATAAGATACTTTAATTGGGTACTATCTGGGGCACCTTTTTTCCCAGAGCTTTTGTAGTGAGGTACCATCTCACAGCTTCTCATTGGGAATTCTTTGAAACTTGAGTTTCAAGTGAGGTGCTTTCTAGCTCTCAAGCTGATATGGGGATCCCTTCATAGCTGGAAGTTTGAATTCCAGCCAAGTTGCTGAGCTAATTACTAAGAATTCCAACAGTTTTTTTGGCAGCCTTGACTAAATAGCAAATGATATTCTGAAAACCAGCCTGTAAAGTATTTTTTCCTTGTGTTAAGCTGAGGGACTGCCTAAAACCTATGCTTCCCTTTCCAAATGCTTGTGGTCACCCCTCCACCCCCATGAAATTCACTAGGGCTGAGAAAGATACTTAAACACACTTAGAGTGCTTAGGTATTACTTTCTATCTTCTTATCTATCCAGGACTTTAATATTGCCACAACAGTCTTGATCTTGTCTCTTTTTTACAATCTGAAGATATTTTCCTTGCTTATGATGAGGTAATAATGCTACCTTGCCCTGTTTGCTTCCTTTCGCCTTTTGAACTCTAGGAAATATTTATTGACTTTCCCTAGCCATCTGTTCTATAGGCTGAATGACACCATCAGTTTATTCCTGATTTCTGTTTTCCAAACTTTATTCAGTTGTCTTTAAGTTTTGCAAATTCTCCTTTATACATAGAATTTAGCAACTGTGTCAAGTGCTCAGCATTAAGTAATGTGAACCTCCCAAGAAGAGTGACTTGGAAAGACTGCCCATCAGGTCTTTCTAGAGTGGCTGAAACAAACCCCAGATTTTTTTTTTTGCCCTCTAAAAGAGGCAATTGTCTCACTCAAGACCAAGAGGAGTTGTCCCACACAGTATCCCAGTTTAGGAGTAAGCCCATAACTTATCACTTAGGCCATATTTATTGCCAGAAGCAAATAATAAGAATAAAGGAATTTTCTACCTGTCACAAACCAGGCCAAACCTGATGGTGATATTAGGAAGTCTATCTTATTGCTGTTGTTAGGAGGCCTTTGTTTATTAAGTCTCTTCATATTCATTTTTCCTTATAAAAATGTGGAAAGCTAAAAGCCTGAAAAAACAAGTTGTCAACACAGTCACCATTGCTTTCTAATGATATGGTTCCCAGTAGCTGCCTGGTAGAGCTTACACTTACTTGGGTTGCTTTTTAGGGTCTGCTAATGTTCGTGACTGAATGTTAGTTTAACCCGGTCAAATTTTCCCCAACTGAAGAAGAAAAACAAGCTGGAACCAGTTGTAGAAGCAAGTGTTACTTTAAGGGTGAAAAGTGTAATGAAGCTGCTGAATAGAAAAACAAGAGACAATGTTGTTTACCTCTTGGCAGTCCTATAGTGACTTGCACATAGTTAAGTATTTGCTGAATAGGTTTTCCCCACCAATGGCATAGCCTTATCTTCCTAAAGAGAGATCTTGACCATTGGAAAGGTCTTTTAAGAGACCATTTTAAAAGTGGAAGGAAAATGGTATTTAGAATACTCCAGTAACTGTGGAGTTAACTCAGAAAGTCTGGCTTGGTTTTGTGACAGGTAGCAAATTCCTTTAGGCTTGTTATTTGCTTCTAGTTATAAATATGTCCTTAGTTCCAGCTCTGCAGCCAGCTTGAGAATAGAAACTTCTACCTATGGAACAAATTGATCTCTGTGTTCATCTGACCTAAGTAGAGGAGAGAGGCATCCACTTCAGATCCAGGCTTGTCAGCTCTCTAACAGCAGGGGAGTTTTGCTAGAAATACTATTCATTGTTGAGACAAATGTTGACACCACTAGTCATTGGGGGCTGGAGTAGGGTGTTTGTTTCATCAGTAGCACCACTGATGGATTATTGTATGGAAAAATGAGGTTAGAGACTAGGGGATGTTGGACTGCTGCCTACCTGGGCAAAAGAGAAAACATAGGCTGTATTTTCAATCATTGGTAGGAGACTATGGAACCATACTAGTGACATTTAGGATTTCAGTGTACTTCTGTGGAATGAGTTTTCCTGCACTGTTGGCAATGCACTTTACTTGGACACCTTGCTAGATGAAAACTCTTAGAAACTGCCAAGGTCAGCAGATCTTGATTATTTTCAACATTCCTGCAAATAGCTTTTTTGGTAGGGGAGAAGGGGTACATTCTGATTATATTCATTAACCAGCTTGTTGGCTATATGTTAGCAATGGTAGGTTGCTAAATAGAGTGGGATCAGAGTGCTTACTTTATGTGTGAATCTGTGGTGGGGGTTAGGGGTGGGTAGCCATATGTTCACCCAGATAGAATTCCACTATCAAAGGTGTTCTTTTAGAACAGACTGTCCTTTGTCTAGGAAGATGAAGCTGGTGGCCCACTTTGGACTGTTTGGGGATGGGTTTCACCAAGCCAGACATACTGTCTAGTCTGCGTCCCTGTGGAGTGCATTGCTCAGATAATGACTATGCAAGCTTCATTGGCCCATATTAATACTGAGATCATGCTTTTGGCATCACAAATACTTTGATTTTTACTAAGCTCTGTGAATCAGGGATTGGGGGTCTTTCTGGAGATGAAGGAACAAATGGATTTGTTCTCTCCAGGAACAAGCTAAAGCACAGATAGGATGACTGGCCTGAGAGAAGTGTGGGTGGGCTTCAAGAAGCTCATCTCAGACTGCCCCCAACTCAGCTTTATTCCAAGAAGGACAAAGCAAGTAGAGTATGGAGTACACCCCCGCCAAATTGGCTGATACAGAAAGTTAATTTTTGGTGCTTCTAGCTTCCCTCTTCTGTTCTCTTTTCATATCATGTTTACTCTGTCATGACCCTTCCCACTCCTATCTCATTTCTATCTTTGCTTTTATCTTCTGTCTAGATAATCTAGAAATTCAAGTGCCTTGTGACAGAGAAGATATCAATCTGAAAAATGATTTCATATTTAGGTATTAGTGATGAATATTTATTCTAAAAATTGAGTAAATACTTCACTGAATGAAGTAATAATAGGGGATTTTAGACACAGTGGCCCCAGGAACAGGAAATATTTTGGGGGAAATAGCATCCTTCCATCTCTGCTCAAATGGGCTCTTCCTCCACCCACATATAAGTTTGGCCTTAAATGCAAGGGTCAGAACATTGTAATGGGACAAGGAAGCCAATGGCGTGGAATATGAATCAGAAATGAAATGAGACGCATACGTGGTTAAGCCCAGGCAGTGAGAGGTATAATAAGACCACACTGACACAACATGGAGAGGACACAAACCCATTTCTCTTTCCTGCCCAGGAATTTTGTCCTCAGTCCAGTTAAATACTCCACTCCCTCAGGCAGCAAATGAACCCTAACATCTCCCTTTGGCAGTTTGCCCTCTTTTTTTTTTTTTTTTTTTTGCCTCTGTTTGTGACAGTCTCTGAGATAGAAAAAGAAAGATTTTTATAAAGAGGAAAACTGCCTCAGATATCAGTGTGATGGATCTGTTTGGGGGGCAAGTAGCTTTAGCCTGTCCGGACAGGGATTTGAGGACATTTGGCTTAGGTTTGTTTTTTGAAGCCTGTGATTAATCTAGCTGCTCTTCTCTCCACTTTCATTCTTTACTGTCTGTTTATGAGGTACACTTTCCAAAGGTGAAATACATGCTCAGAATAGCTGGCTAGCAGGTGTTAGGCTGGAAGGAGGGAAGGGAATGCACTGTGCCATGTTATTACTGACCTAGCCTGTGGGAAATAAAGGGCCTCTGGGTATTTCTTTACCAATAAAGAGCAGACAGATTGTTTCTTAGGCAAAGTTAGATTTCTGCATCTTCCATCACTAGTTCTTAGCCCTGAAAAAATTGGCGTAAGCAGCACAGACATTCCTCTTTTTCAACATGAAAAAGCCACTTCTTCCATCTACAGATTTGAACTGGCTAGGAAGTTTTTCCCTATCCAGTATCCCCACCCCTGATTCTTATACACAGCTGGAGAATAGTGGAAAGAATTTTCAGATCAGATTCTAGTCCTTACTTCAACTCTGCTACTTGCAAGCTGGGTGACTTTGGGCAAGTCACTGAATGTCTTTGGGGACTCAGTTCCTATCTTTAACTCACACCTCTTTGCAGCTGTCATGTTAGTAAAATTAATTCTGCTCAGAGTTGGCTGACACCTGTCAGGTTAATCACTGGAGTGCTACTACCTGTTGATCATCTGGACTACCACCCTGTACAGTCACAGTTCCACTCTCAGACACTTAATGACAACTTTTTCTGAAGGCTTAGGCTTTCCTTGGTGGTGCCACGTAAGTTTCTCATCAAATGCTGCCTTAGGAGAACAAAGGGACTATCTAAAAGTATACCCATCACATCCAAAGTTTGGCTCCATGTAATTAGTGGAAACTTCCCCTAGGTAGCCCAGAGTAAGAATTATTGTACAGAATTATTGGACCTGGATCTCACAATGCTTTAAGAAGAAAGAAAATGGAGTCTTCTTTTCTAAAATGCCAATGTGACACTATCTAGTGAAGCTCAGTTTCTCTGATAAAGAGATTCCAGCCACAACTTTAACTTTTTCCTTGACTGCATATAAATGTCTCTCCAGACCCACATTTCACCCTGAAGACTATTGGGTAGGAAAGCCCAAGAAACCTGTGGAGGAAAGTTGTCTTCTCTGGTGCCTAGAGAAGAAAGTTAGTCTTGAGCTAATGCTAACATTAGAGAAAGAGGCAAAAAGAAAACTGGACTCAGACTTGGCAAGAAAGTGCATCTTTTGAGCAAAGGTTTTTTTAGTCTAGAATGATACTGGGCTTGTGAACCTGGGTGAGACTGTTTTAATGCTCATTTGCAGTTGAGGTGGAAGTGAGAAAGGCTGAAGGATACCTGCCATCCCTACCACTTCCCATTGCTCTTGTATGGAGAAGTTGAGGGAACATTCCCAGAAACCCATTGATTGCTATGTGGCTCTGATGGCTTCCAGACAGCCCTAAAGTCACAAGGCAGCTCCTATGTAGGAAAGGGAGGAAGGACTGCCTCATTACACAAAGGATTGGTGGGGGATGAGCTACAAAGTCTGTGCTATGTTTATAAACTGTTAGTTTAGGGCTGAGATTTTTAACTGTTAGTTTTTAGATTTTAAACTGTTAGTTTAGGGCTGAGATTTTTCTGATTTGTTCTTTGCATGTTGAATTAATGAGCTGGGGGGGGGGGTTGGCTTCTGATTATTTTAAGTTAGATGTGTAATACAGGGAGGTTTAAGTAAGAGTGCTTCTCTGGGGATTCTGCTTCAGTGATCCCAGGGCAGTCACTGCCTGGAAGTGGAGCCTTATTGCAATTCTTTCTCAAAATGTCTGGGACTGAATAGGTCTCTTCTGCTTGGTTAAGAAAGGCGAATGCAAAAAAAAACCCAGAAATCATTTTATTTAATTTATACGAGGAAAGTATCCACCATGTATGTCTCTATTCTTCCTATTACATGGCTGGATACTTTCCAGGCAGTCCTAGTACATTTGGTGAAAACTATCCCTTAGGTAATTTCAAAAATTTGTGTCTCAAAACTTGTCTGCAAGGTTATTTTCAATATTTGGGTAAGCCAAGCAACATTGCTTGAAGAGGAGGAGAAGAAGGTACTTTTGTTGCAAACTTAAAATACCAACTTCAATAAGAAATGAATAAATACAAAACATTGCCGGGAGAGGGGGAGAAAGCTGAATACAGTGCTGGAGGGACCTGGCTTCATTTAGCTAAAGCAGCTCCTATATGTGGCTGTGGCCTGTAAGAAAGTACAGCAGTTCGGGTGGTGCCTGTGGCTCAAAGGAGTAGGGCGCCAGCCCCATATGCCAGAGGTGGTGAGTTCAAACCCAGCCCCGGCAAAAAACTGCAAAAAAAAAATAAAAAAATAAAAAAGTACAGCAGCTCGCCAGCTCACCCAGAGTTAGTTCTCCTTCTCCCTGTTTCACTTTATTTTGATTTCTTTCTCTCTCAGACGTGTGTGTGTGTGTGTGTGTGTGTGTGTGCGTGTGAGTATACTCAAGATGTGTGAGGAGAAAGGGTCAAATGTGTCTTACCCTTGGAATCAGGAAACTGGATCTTTTGTACACACTAAGGTAGGAGGGAGAAGAAGGACTTACTGGCATGGAAATGTCAATACCAGATGTAGGATATTAAATAAATACAGTTTATTAATCACAGATGTCAAAAAACAAAATAAAAAGGAAGCACAGTGGGGGCTGAAGGAGCAAACACTGTGAGCTTGGAGAAAGTCTCAGGACAGCACACAAATCATTGCCATCAATAAGCACAGTAGCATACACAGTTCTCTCTACTAAGGGCACCACAGTTCCCCGAAGTTCCACAGGCTAGTAAATGAAAGTTCAGAAAAGCACAGGTTTTAATCTGCTATTGTCTCTTGCTAGGCCATACTCTTAAGGGAAGAGTCTTTAATTTATATAAGATGCCTGCATCCTTTGCCTTGGCAATGCTTTCTAAGACTAATCTGACTGCTAGTCTTTTCCCAGCATTCCTAGCTTAGCTTCAAGACAGGCTTATTGGGAAGCATAGATGGTCTCCCGTGGCCCTTGTCTGGGACTCGAAGGTAGTAGTGGACTGAGAAAAGCATACTCATCTCCAACTAGGTTCTTAGTTTGCAGTGAACCCAGCATGGCTTTATGAAGGGCAGGACTTAAATATCAAAGACAATACCTTGCAACCACTCACTGGAATGAAAAGCAAGCAACTTGTCATTGGTGAAGAAACCTGTGTGAGGAGACACCTATTGTCTTTTATCTGGATTACTTTGTAATAGCTTTGTTCATTTCTGAGAGTTGTTTTGCTAAAAATTACATCCCAAGATGGATTACTTCACAAGAGATTTGATTTTGGATAAACTTTATTGTGTAGCATATCCCATCCCTTCTGGGCATGCACTGAAAAGGTTTTACTTTTGGCTTGAAGAATCACATTAGAAGGAGAACTGAACGAAAATCACAAATAACACAATAGGGAAGCAAAAGAAACCACGAACCTTGCTAATGAGTTTGGCACCTTTAAAGATAAAGGCAACATACACTAGCTTCATAGACCATTTGACACATTTTCATCCCACTAGTCAACATAGCCTTCCTGGCAAGCTAGTGTATGATGCCCCATGATCATATTAATGTATGCAGCTATGATTTGATAATAATAATAATAAAAAAGATGGAGATGGGATAAAGATAAAGGCAACGTCCCCACTTAGTCATTTATAGCTGCACTGGGGCAAATAGCACTGTAGGTTTAGAAAGACACATGAACCCGTTCAGAATAGCATGTGCAGTTCCAATGGCTGTCATAACATAGTACAAGTCCATTTGGCCACCTATTTAGGCAGGTATCTATAGGTGGTCAAAAGCATTAGCTACCAACTCCACTCAGTTAGGTGCATGGTGGCTGTGGAAAACAAATGAGTTTCAGGCCCTCAAACTCGTGCATGATTTTCAAGAGGATTCAACTTTGATTTGGGGGGCAGTATGTTACCTTGGGGATTAGCAAAGTGGTATGAGAATTGTATCAGAATATATTTTGGCAGTCTTAATTATTTGTTTTTAATCTTCCTGATCTTAATTGCTTTGCCCAACTTGCTAGCCTGAACAGGTGGCTTTAAGCAGTAAGTAGTTCAGAAGTAGAGAACAGTGGGCGTGGGGGGCGAGGGTTAGAGAGAGATAACTATAGACATTGGGTGAGGCCTGAAATCCTTTCTGGAACAAAGTGTAAGTAAAAAGGATGAACAAATTAGCTTGGTTGGCTCTCCCTCCTACTTAAACTTGGTAAGGTATCCTTCAGGACGAAATGAAAGTGGGTATGGCAGCAGAGGTAGAGAATCCAAGGATGGCTATGACTTACTTCTTTGGTTTGTTTTACACACTTAGCCAGTTTATTTCTTATTTTCCCCCCTCTGCCTCTCCATTCTCATTGATCCATATTCTTTCCTCTCTGCTCCTATCACTCCTTTGGCTCCTAACAGTCCATGCAAACCCATTTTCTTCTTGTCTCATCCTCCCTCCTGAATCTGTGGCTTTCTTTCTCTGTCTGTTACCAAATAGGAACAAGCATCTTATGACAGCAAATTAACTACAGTAACAACAACAATAGTAACAGCTTACACATAGACAGAAAAACACGGCAAAGCTGGAAAATCATCCTCATACCTTGTAGTTTGTACATTTATTATCTTTCACATGGAAAAGATGATGGTTTTATTTGGGTCACATCTAAACTTGTCCATTGCATGTGAGCCCAGAAGTAACAATCACACTAAGGTATATTAATACAAACTACAATGGCCAGAAAAATTTCACCTAATGACCTCAAAATCAGGAGCTTTCTGAGATATCTGTGATTAATGACTTGGTTTTACTGAATTCTACCTTATGGCATTACTATCTCAGTGGGACAGTGACGACTGTGGCTGGTAAGGAGCTGAAAAGCTCTAGCTATTTTTTTTAAAGTCATAAATAAATGTGAACTCAGGTAGAAGGATTTCTCTTTCCAAAAAAGAGCTTGCTGCTTGTCCTCAGAGAAGATGCATTAAATCAGAAACATAATCCCTGAAAATCCTTTGCTGCCATTTCTGGTGGTTTCTCCTTTATGTGGTGGTATAATTACTTTTCCGTAAGTTTCTGTCCAGATAATTGAAAGAAAGAAGGAAAGTATTTTTTCTTACAGTAAAAAATTTACTTCTAGAAGGAATCTTAACTCCTTAAAGCCAAGCATTATAGAAGAATGAGTAGTTTACGTCCTCTCATTACTAACTGAAATCAGAAGATTACTTTTTCCCTTACCAAAATAATTAGATAAATAATTGAGAGCAAAATCTTGATTCAGTTTTTCATACCACCAGAAAATAAACATAAAAGAGACTTTATGATTTTAATTTCAGAGTAATTTACATATCAACCACTAATTAAATGCAATGAAACTCAGACCAGAAGCACTGAATAATGATATGCATTTATTTTACTTACTTTTTTTGGTGCCTCTGGCCAGAAATGCTTGCTCCCCCAAAACAGGACAATTAGAGTTAGGGCCAGGATACCAAAGACCAGTCCACAAATCTTAAGTGATTTACATATCTTCTTGGATTTAAAAGCTTCTGCCTAAGCAAAGAACAGAAAGAATAAAACAATACACAATAACCCTCAAAACAGCAAGCCATGATTCAAAGTCACCTTTGATTTCACTTTCTAATGTTCACATTGTAATACGATAAATCTGTGAAACCATGCTTCTGCTCAAAAGGGAAAAAATATCAATCAACTTACATTTAGAATGTGACAGTCCTCACAGTTCTCTGGAGGATTCTTTGCCATGGTCTCTCAGCACACAGAACTCTTTCCTTGCTTTGAGAAGACTGAGAGACCACTGCTGAGGTGGAGTTGCAAGTGACTCGGCTAACAGATGCCAGAGGAGAAGCTGAATTTATATGGCTCAAATATGTCATACCAGAGCCTGAGGGATCCTACTGGGCTCCTGTGGTGCAATTTGTTACATAGATATACCCATATATGTCTATAACTTCTGTGCACAGAATTCCATCCAGAATCTCAAAGACAGAAGGTTATAATGAAAACTATTGTCTTGGGGGTTGGATTGGAAAGGGACCAAGCCTAGAACACATTGAAATGATTTTTCACTATGAACTGAAAATATCAGTGTCAAAACATGCTGCACACTCCAGGAATAAGCAAACAAAACAAAGAGGGAATGAAGTCCTAATTTCAATTCCATTTGATTCAACAAATATTTATTGCAGGCATATCGAATGTCAGTCACTGTGCTTGGTGTTGGAGATTCAGAAATGAATAAGATGTTGCTTCCTTTTCTATGTTAAAACTCTTGGAAGACTGAGATCAATAGGTATTCAACTAATTATAATAAAACAGGATAAACTAAAGACTAACTATAAGCTCTCTCTCTCTCTTCATCCTACCTCTCTGATTATTCTACTTTTTTGATTCCTCTTCCTTAGTTTGTGTCTTAATTCTGTTCTGCCTTATGGATGTCTCCTTGATGATTATTTCACTTTATATACACATCTTAGATGATCTCATCCACTCCTATAGTTTAAAATATCACATATATCAGTGATCCCAAATCTGTACCTGTAACTCAGTTCTGTATTTTAAGTTCAAAGCCATTTGACCATCTTTACCTGATGTACCTCAGGAGTCTCAAACACAACATGTTCCATGTCAAAGTCTTTCAACACCTCCGTTTCCCGACTTTCTTTTCTATATTCTCAATCTTGGTTGGTGGCAATATTAGTTTGCTAGGGCTGCCATAACAAAGTACCAAAGACTGAGTGGCCTACATAACAGGAATTTATAATCTTACATCTCTAGACAATAGAAGGTGTCAGCAGGATTGACTTCCTCTGAGACCTTTGTACTTGGCTTGCAGGCAGTCATCTTCATGTTCACATGACATTTTCCTTCTATGCGCGTATGTGTCCTAGTCTACCCTTCATATAAGGACATGGCATATTGGATAAAGGCCCATCTATATGACCTCATTTTACCTTAATTATTCCTTTAAAGCCCCACTCTAAATACTGGGATTAGACTTCACTGTATGAATTTTGAGGGGGCTCAGTTCAGTTCATAACAGTAGAACCATCATCCACCCAGACTCCCAAACCAGAAACTTCAGGTTTGTCTTAGGCTCCCCTCTCTTTTTCATATCCTTTTATTTAATCAATCATCAGGTCCTATCTATTCTAAATTCTTATGTCCTACAAAGCTGTTCTTTCCTCTCTATGTACACTGCTAAAACACTATTTTAAGTTGTCATTTCTTTGACAAATCTCAAATCCGTCTCTCTCACCCACACTACTCTCTTGGGACTCCAGGCCCATGTGTCCATGTACCTTGCTACATCTTCAGTACCCCATGGGCACCTCAAATACTACATCCCCAAATGAATTAATTATTGATTATCTCCCCTTCAAAACATAGTCTTCCTTCTGTATTACCTCTCACTAAATGCCCCAATGATCAGTTTCTAGGATAGAAATTTGCAAATGATCCTTGATTTTTTACTCCTGCATTCATCTCCATGCCTAATCAATTATTAAGTCCAATAAATTATGCCTGTGAATTATCTCTGCCATCCTATTTTTTCCATCCTCCATAACCATTGTCTTAGGTGAGGTTCTCATAGTTACTTTTATTGTTGCAATAAAACTGTGACTGTTTTCCTTTCCTTTAATCTATTGCCATTAAAGTGGTTTTTCCAAGGCTTATATCAGAGGACAGTATTTCCCCTTCTTAAAATCCTTCAGTGTCTATTTATTGTCTATAAAATACAAACTACTTATGATGACATAGTAGGCACTTCATGGTCTGGACAATGTCTATCTCTGAAGCCTTAATTGTGGACAATTTCCTCTACAGCAGTGGTTCTCAACCTTCCTAATGCCATGACCCTTTAATATAGTTCTTCACATTGTGGTGACTCCTAACCATAAAATTATTTTTGTTGTTACTTTATAACTGTAATCTTGCTATTGTTATGAATCGTAATGTAAATATCTGATACGTAGGAGACCCCCAAAAGGGCCGTGACCCACAGGTTGAGAACCACTGCTCTACAGAAATGGAACCAATTAAAGATTTTAGCCATACAGGGCAATGGGTCATGTACATATGACCCCATTCACATCTTTATGTCTTGAAGAAAAAATGATTTTCTAATTGTTGGAGACATGATTATGCATGAAATTGGTTATATACATTATGAAATGTGCTGTTAATCTATTTTTTATACAATTCTTTGGCTAAATAAAACAAAGAAAAACAGTTAAGTCATGAGCACAGGCTCATGAAGAAACCTATGTTCATTTGGTCAGGTGATTCTCATTAACAACGTTATTCACATTTTCTGGTACCTCCTTTACACTCTGCTGCCCATTGACGAGCATGCTCTGCCTCTTCACACTGCAGGACATTTGAACATCTATACTCATTGCTTGGATTTCTCTTCTTCTCCTTGTTTACTTGGAAAATTCCCATTTACCTTTCAAAATGTCGTCTAGATTTTATTCCCATTTGAGTCTTCCATGGTCTAATCTCTACCACTTAGTAAGTTAATCGCCTTTTACCTTGCTCTATTTTTATATTTAACTCATACTTCAACTGTTGTACTTTGTATACTGTATTATAATTAGTTTTTATGTGTTTTTTCCAGATCAGACTTTGAGATCTTTAAAAATCTGCCTTACTTATTAAAAGGATTGAATTAAATGGAGGTCACAGCACTATGCCATGAAAACAAAGGCAGGAGTGATTAATTCTTGATTCAGGAAAGCAGGGAAAATGGCACGAAAGACATGACATTTCAATAGATTATTCATTTATTAGCACATATTTATTCAGTGTCCTCTATGTGGCAGGTAGTGTTGTAGAGGCTGGATGTATATTCAGTAATGGACAAACAAACATAGTCCCTGACTTTATAGAGCTCAGAGTTTAGTTGGGGAGGCAGACATTAAACTAAAAGTAAAAAAAAAAAAAAATCCTGTAAATAAATTAAAAAATATATAAATTAACAAATATGCTAAGAAGGAAAAATGCAATGTGCTTGGATGGGGGTGGTCGAGGAAGTCCATTTTGAGGAGATGCCACTTTAGTTCAGGCCTGAATAATGGAGTAGATGTCAGCTGGTGAAGAGTGGGGAAAAGATTTTCTAGGCAGAGGGAATAGCACATGCAAATATGCTGAAGCAGGAAAAGGGTTGAAACATTCAAAGGACAAAAGGAAAACCATTGTAGCTATAATATAGTGAATAAGGAGGAGAGCTGATTTAAATAAGGCTGAAGAGGTAAGCAGAAGCTATAGAATTCAAAATTGTATCTACTAGAACTGTTTTAGGCTACATGTAACAGAAACCAAGTTAGGGTAGTTTAACCCAATAAATGTTTTATTGTTCTCATGTAACAGGAGTTTCTCTCAATGTTAGCAGTCCAGGGCTAGTTCAAGTGCAAGGACTCAAACTTCTGTCCCTCTGTTCTATGATCCTTTGAATATGGCCTCCATTACCATGCTTCCAAGAAGCCTGCTCTATCTCCAGGAAAGAAAAAGGGGAGATAGCAAAGCAAAAGAGCATGTGAAAGCTTAGTTTATTCCTATCCACCAGAAAAGTAATAGGTTTCATGGAAACCCTATCCTGTAGATCTTTGTTTGTCTTATTGGCCAGAACTAGCTTGAATGACCACCCCTAACTCCATAGGCATTTGCGGAGATTTTGTTTTCAACTGAGCATATTACTATTCCTAATAATATTCTGGTTTTGTTGCAGAAGGGGGAATATATTAGGTAGGTAACTTATAGTTTCTGCCACAAAGGCTATGGTAAATACTTTGTGTATTTATTTTTTATTTTTTTAAGACTTGGAGGTGAAATATAGCTATGTTGTCAAGGCCAATCCTCCTGCTTCAGCCTATTGAGGAGCTGGTATTACAGGCATGCTCAGGTGAAGTTTATTCTAAGAACAATGGTAATTAATTAAAAGTTTTTGAGCAGAAATCTTTTTATGTTTATTAACATCTTTCTGGCTGCTGTAGAGGAATGGATTGTAAGGGGACAAAAATTTTTAAACGTTGACCCGTTAGGAGGTAACTGAAAAAGATGATAATGGCTTGCAATAGGGAAATGGCGGCAGAGATTGAGAGAAGTGAACAGATTTGGAGTACATTTTAGGGGTAGCATATACTTGGTGATAGATCGGATGTAGAGGATGAGAGAAAGAAAAGAATAAAAGAAAAATGGCTCATAGATTTCTGGTTTATACCTTGGGGTAGAGAGTTAGACCATTCAATGGGATTAGGAAGCACTAAGGAAGACCAGTTTAGAGTAAGTGATGAGTATGGATTTGGACAAGGTTGACTTTTGTCTATGAAGTATCCAAGAGGAGTTGTCTAGTTGACAGTTGGGCATATGTGTCTGGATCTTAGAAAAACAGGTTCTGGAGTGAAAATATAGATTTGGGAGCCATTTGCCTTTGGAAAATATTCAAAACTAAGGGAGTTGATGATATGGTCTAGGAAGAGAGTTCAAAGTAGAAAGAGAAGAGGGCTCAAGGACGAGCCCCAGGGAATGATCACAGTTATTTATTTAAAAACATGCTTTCAGAATGACTTTCTTTTTTTATTTTATAAAAAAAATTCATACTCATTATGAAAATAATCAAGAAATACTGAAAAGTACAAAGAGAAAGAAAATCCCTCCAAATCTTCACCAACCAGGAATAACCACTATTGTGTCTTAGTTTCCTTATATGAAAAACAGGAGGATAAATGCAGTATCTATTTACAAGGTTGTGATAATTTGTGTGATAATCCATATAAAGTGCTTACTCTGATACCTGGCAGATAGTGAACTCTTGGCAAATGGCAACTGCTTTAAGATTAATGAGCATTTTTTTTGTGCCACACCTGTGTTATAGAGGGTTGAAAAATATATAGAAAATTATTAATAGATACACTAATATACTTTTATTTATTTTTTTTTGAAAAGTAAATTTATTTCAGGTTAAGGTGAGGGTACAAACAACCAGGTCAAAATATTTGATTTTGTCAGGTAGAGTACCTCTTGTGGTTATGTCATGCACACAAAAGGTGTGCCAAACACCCTCACCCCATGCCCATTCAGTGACAGCACCCCCACAATATGCTACTTTTAAAACTATAAATTTTTGGTGGGAATGCAAATTAATATGTTTCTTTTGGAAGGATGTTTGGAGAACACTTAGAGATCTAGACATAGACCTGCCCTTTGATTCTACAATTCCTCTACTAGGTATATACCCAGAAGACCAAAAATCACATTACAACAAAGATATTTGAACCAGAATGGTTTTTTTTTAATGTGGAACTTTGACCTCTCTGCCATAAAACCTCCATAGAAAAAAATTCCATCTAAAAAGTTGCTTTCATAGTCTCCTGTCCCAGCTTCATCTAATTTCTCCCTCTTTTCCCTATGCATTTGCCACAACAGACTGCTGTGACTGTATGTACCTTGGGATCTTCCCCAATTGTTTCTTTTGCATGGGATATTTTTCCTACACTATTGGCTGGCGATTTGCCTAGCTTACATGTTAGCTCCTCATGGGACCCAAAGATTTCCATTCCAATCTAAATTAATTCTCCTGTACATAAAATACCCTGCATTTTCATTCAGAGCAGTTCTTATATATATATATATATATATATATATTTTAATTAATTTATTTTTTTATTATAGATAAAAATATGCACCATAGATGTGGCCCAACCCATTACCCTCCCTCCACCTAAACCTCCCCCCTCCCTTCCCCTTCCTTGGCCCTTTCCTCATAGTCTTGTGGTATAGTTGGGTTATAGCCTTCATGTGAAAGCTATAGTTTAGCTTCATAGTAGGGCTGAGTACGTTGGATACTTTTTCTTCCATTCCTGGGATACTTTGCTAAGGAGAATATGTTCCAGCTCCATCCA
>CAUYPK010027815.1:0-13534 GCA_963574355.1 Loris lydekkerianus
AGATCCTGAACCAGTGAGAAGATAAAATTCAAGTAGGTTAATTTTACTGCTTGATTGCAGCTCTGGTGAAAGGGTTGATGCATGAGAATATTGAAAAGATTCATTAAAGTAAGATTTGGGATTATTTGCTTTTTACCAATGCTAAACAAATTCTTTCCCTCCATATTGCTATAACCAAGCAAAATATATTTGTTTATTTCCTTACATTTATATTTTAATATAGACTCAGAAACAATGAGAAATAAATTCACAGCACTTTTTAGAAGAAATTTCAAAAAGAAACCCTTAGGGATTATCAATTATTCTAAAGTTATTTAAGCAGTATTGGAATACAGGTAAGAACATCACCAATTCTAAGTGTTGTGCAATATTTGCTTCTCTGCCTAAGTTGATAAGCAAGTTGTTCTTTTCAACTAAAGGGATGTGTAGGATTTTTTTTTTTTTCTGTACTAAAATTTATATTCAAGGACAGGAACTCATTAGGTAAGATAAAAATATTAAAACAGAAAATCAAAAACAGGAAACATGACTAGGGGAAAACAAAGCATGAAAACCAAGAGAACTAACAGTTACTTAGTTTTTACTACAATTTGAAGACTGGGCATGGTGAGGAGATAAAGGCAGCAAGGGTTTAGAGGAGAACGAGAGCGGCCCCTGCACATATACTAGGTGCACCCTTACCGTGTCTACATGAGTAGGTGACCAGAGGAATAAACAACTGCCCGTCAGTAAACTAATAAGCCTGAAGTTGTTGATTTTTTAATTGTCCTATTTAATTGAGATTTGTCAGACTATCAGAAACATCCAACAGAGTCCAGATAATGAATTAAAAACAACCAAACCAAACCAAACCTAACCTAAGCTAACCAAGCCAAGCCAAGCCAAACCAGACAAAAACATGCTCAGAAAAGTAAGAGAGATAGGAAAAATCTCAAAAGGCATCGAGTGGGTCCCATGAGGAAATAAATATCACCTCTTCAACTTTCAAAATACAACAGGCATCGCCGTATTCCAAAGCATGCTGTTGACTCTGAAACATTCTAGTTGGTTGCCAAACTTGTGAGTTCTCCCTATTTGCTTCTTTGTGTCCCTTATGCACCTGCTAAAGAACAAACCTGTCTTTTGTTTCAATTGGGTAACTCTACCTAATCAGGTCTTCCACTGCTATGGTTTCAACCACCCCACAGCTTATTTTTATTTTTATTACTACCTCCTAGTATACTTCTCCCTCATCTGGTCTCTAAAATAAACTCCCTTTTGAGGGGGGCATTTACTTTTGAGGGGGTATTATTTACTATCAGACTCCAAAGGGGAGCTGACTGGGTTGGTCACTCATCATGATCTCTAGGCCTCTGGGGTACCACAGCTCAATGGTCAGTTTATGAAAGTAAATTCTTCTTATTGTGGCTAGAGTGGAGAAGCCCTATCCTACAGAGCATAACTAGTATAATGTGTGATTCTTTCACAGAGGTTTGTATGACAAGCAACGTGAGGTTTGTGAGAAAAGTGTATTTGTAACAAGACAGGCCTTCACATCATCTGCCTGATATGGGCCCTTTAGATTTTATTCCCAATAAAAATTAACAAAAACTACTATGTATTAGGCATTTATAATTTTTCAGACACTGTAAAATGCTTCAGTATATATTGTCTATAATTTTTGTAGCAACACTCTTACACCAGTTTGTTTTATTTATGCCATATAAGAAATACAAAGGCAGTTTCAGTGTGATTTGTTAGGTGCCCAAGGCAAAATAATTGATAGTAGAGAAAGGTGTGATTTGAACCCTCAAGTCTCTGACTCTATATATCTGCTTTTCCACTTCTCCTTGGCCTCCTTCTTTTAACATGGTTTTAAATACACTAAAATCTTTTACCTATCCCTAAAGAAATAATGTGATGTTTGGTGATATGAAAGCTACTGAGATTTATGTAGGTAGTGGAAGGTAACCAGGCATTATAAATCATCTTTGAACTCACTCTAGGAAAGAGCAGATAACCTAGCAACATTCATCCATTTTATTGTTTGTTGACATCGTTGATCCATGGGAAAAATGGGATAGTCAGAATAAATTAGGAATATTCTTGGTAGAATCTCAAAGATTTTGGGATTAGACATGTTTTGAGTACCATTTTATAGATTCCAGTAGACAAAGAAAGAGAAGGATATACATTTAGTATGTATCTTCAAATTTCTAAGATAGTGAAAACAAGGGAGTTATTGAATTTATGTAAAAAGATAAAGAAAAGAGGGAAGGGCTGAGTATGGCTACTTGAAGATACCTGTATTCAATGGATAAGGAAGATATTCCATTATGTGACATTGAGGATAAAATAAGTCAAGAGTAGATAAAGGAGGAAAAATTTAAAGTCTTGTTAATAAGTTAGGTCAAATTCTTTAGATTTGCAGTAAAATTTGGGATAATCTAATTATATAATGTAAAATAATATATCTTATATTCATATATTTAAAAATGAATAAAATAATATGCTACAAGAATATTTGCTTTTATAATTTGTGTGAAAGTAAATGCTGTTTTCAACTGACTATGCAGAACATTAACAATGTTTTTAAATAAAAGGTAAATAAACTCTAACTAGTTTTACTTAATCTAAATCTCTGTAAATAATGGTCCCAATAGTCTCAGTGGTGGTCAAAGTTATCTTAGAGTAATTTTATTATAAGTTTATTATTTCAAAGGGGAATGCAAGTTAAGTGTCAAGAGTTAAACTGAAGATGAAAAAAATTCAAGATGCTTATTCTGGGGGAAAATACAAGATAAATAAGATGTTGAGAAGAGAAGACAGAACAATGGTCTTCTAACATGACAATCATCCAATTATTTACTAAATATCTACCTCATGATAGCACATTATGAACAAGACAGCCAGCCTCAATATTACGCTCAATAAGCTTGGAGTTACTCATAAAATAAACATATTAACAATGCAATAACAACAACAACAAAAACCCAGTTTCACAGTAATGTATACTATCATCAAAAACAACAGAATCATAAAACAAGTGACTTAGGTGTATGACTATATTGGTTACTGTACTTTTTTGAGAAGGAAATTTGATATGATATTAAATTAGTGGTGAAAATAACTTTACTATCTTTCTAGGGTTGTCATAGCAAAGTACTATAGACCTAGTAGTCTAAACAGCATTTCATATCTTCACAGTCCTGGAGTCCAGAAGTCAACAATGAAGGAGTTAGCGGGTTGTTTCTGCTGAGGCCTCCCTAGTTTGTTGACAGGGGCTCCACCGTGTTTTCACAGGGTCTTCTTTTTTATGTGTGTCTATATCTTAACTATCTCTTCATATTAGATACCAGTCATATTGTGTTAAGATCTACCCTAATCATCTAATTTTAATGTAATAACTTTTTCAAATATTCCATCTCCAAATACAGTCACATGCTGAGGTACTTCAGATTAAGATTTTAACATATGTATTTGTAGGGTTGTACAATTCAACCCAAAGTAATAGCCATGTGAAGAATATACAATAATATTTCAGAAAGTAACTGCACAGCAATAACACTGCAGTGGTTGGAGCATATCAAAAAGAACAGAAGATAGATTGAACTGGCCAGATGTAATGAGGAGTCTGCTTTTCATCCTATTTTCAATGGAAAGCAAGTGTAGAAGTAAAGTAGGATGTCATTTGCATTATTCACCAATGGGCATTCTGACTTCCTGTGGACAGAGAAGTACAGGGCAAGAAGGGGTGTGAACAGATCATTCAAAGGCTGCTGCGGTAACCTGGATGGGAAAAGATGCAAAAATACTGAATTGGACTAAGCAGCTGTAAACTTGTTATAAAGTGGTTTCATTAAAGTTTTTTTCCTTAATTTTCTGGAGATAAAGTCAACATGATTATATGTTAGATTAGGTGTTGAGTGAGAAGAAAATGGATGAATTAAGAATAATCATTTAGATTGGCTTCAGCTCTTAAATTGGAAACATAAAGGCACTCTAATTACCACTTAAAAGTTGATAGGGACTAGCATGGAAGTTACACAGAAGTAGATCTAATAATAGCTTATAAAAATTTTTCCACTAAAATTGTCCAATGTTGGAAAGGTTTGACTCATAAGAAAATTAGCGTCTGTCACTTCAGTTGAGCAAGTTAGGAGATTGGATGAAATCCAATTCTTTTGAATGTTAACATTGCATGGTTAAAGAATATCTTTCCAGAGATAATATTGGCAAGGGCTTACAGGCTCATGGTTATAAACATCTATCATAAACTATCGATACCAATACGTTGGTTACCATTTTCAATGGATAAATATCATCAATGCAATTAAATAACAGAATATCAAGATGTTAATTTCTGAAGAATAAAAGGAAAACAGTTGCAATTAAAACATACCAACTAAATATAAAAGAAAAATTTTAAAGGTCACTGTTGAAGTTAAAAAATTATTACGTAAATTTGTACTTTCTGTCAGTGTATGGGGAAAAAGTTTACTTGCTGGGGTTGTATTAAATGGTGAGTCATTTTTTGAGGACTCTGATGGGGCTCACTGTATGATAGTATCTCATTTTCATCTGCTAAAAACTTAACTATTTCATGCATCTGGTTCAGTTAATCAAACTCAGTTGAGTCTTTGTAGACCGAAAAATGTGTGGACCCAAAAAGGAAAAATATAGTTTTATTAGTACTTAAATTTTAAGACTGAATGGTTGAGACAGTCATCTTGAAATCAAGCAGCATGCCACAATAGAGTCCCTTTACCAACCTTTACCTTTACCCTTTACCAATAGAAATATAGGATGTCACATAGAAAGCCTCAGAGAGTATTTGAACAGTTAGTTTCTCTGTGGGTCATAAAATCAGATACCACATATTTAATGTTTTACTGCCCTAGGAGAGGACATCTTATATGGCTCCTCAGAAGGTAGCTATGGGACAAAGCCTCCCTTTGTGTGACAAACAACTGTGTAATGCTCCTGTCCACTGGCTTTTCCTCCTGTTTCAGTCTGTTTCCTTTTTTATGTTCCTTTGGATAAATTCTTACATTTGAGGCTGACAAAAGCTTGTTTTCAAGGACAATAAGTGAAGAGATGCAAAACTCAGATTAAGAGATATAGTGCTGGAAGTGGATATAGAAGGCAAACTTGAAGAATAGGACTCCAGAACTGGTTCCCCACCAGTCAGGCAGCAGTATAGACCCATCGCTAATGTATGTGATATCTCTAATGTTAACCCTGTCAACAACATTCTGATTACTAAGAAAATCTCATGGATAGATTGGGATAAAGTATAAGTGGAAGATGACACACCAATTTATGTGGTAGTAATGACATTGGAATGATATAGGGTTGTAGGATAATATTTAGAAATAGACATATCCTACATCAAGCACACAAAGTGAACTCAACATAGGGGCAAAGACATTTTAATTATAATGACTTTGGGGTTGGTTAGACTTGTGATTAAAGGATATAAAAATAGAAAACATCATACTCAGGTAAGCCAAATGTCCACTTTAGGAAACCTATGTAATCAAAGACCTAAATGAAAATATTTAAAATGTTCCTTATGTCTTACCAAAGCAAAAAACAACTAAGTTGAAAATCAATTATAAGACTGACTTAATGGTATAATTAATTTGGAAGGAACAAATGCATTCTCCTGGCAAGTCTCCCTATACCAAAGTCATGTCTCACATAGTATAATTTTGGATTCTAATATCTATGTTGGGACTTGCCTGGGGATGTGCCTAAGAATCATGAGTTCCAGATTTATTTGGACCCTCCAACTGCCTCAATTGATTTTGAGAGTTGAATAGCATCCTCATGCCTACAGACCTTGTAACAACCTAATTTGGCACTGTGTCTCACAAGGGAAAGTTTATTCTACTCGAAGATGTACCCTACCTCACCTCATTTCCTTAGACCAACAAATAAACTAGGGACTGAATTGAATCTTGATTAAGAAATTACAACTTGGGCTAAAGAAGAAAATCACCTTCTTACTGGAAAAAAAAAAAAAAAAAAAAAAAAAAAAAACTTGCATGACTTTTTTAATTGAGTAGGAAAACATGTAGTAGTGTATCTTGGGGATTTTGAGCAGAAGGGAGAATATAAAACCGAACAGTTGAAAAAGTATTTAAATATAAATATAGCACTTTCAAATTCTTATGCCTTTAGGGACACCTTGAATAGCTTTGATACACCACTGGAATGCTTTCTTGAAGCTTATACACAATGATGGATTATGTGAAATGAGATGAGATTTGGGAACTATCTTGATATGTGTTAAGGACAGAGTCAGAAATGCAGAGGTGTGGGAATTTCAAGAAAATGTATTATATGAACAGAGAACCATCACTCTACCAAGTACCCCAAAGGGTACAGAAGAAACTGTTTTCACCAAAATAGTGATAAATACTCTGGTAATGGAATGTTGGCATCATTGAAAAGTACAGGATAGCTGATTTCTAGAAAACATTGAAAAGTACAGGATAGCTGATTTGTAGAAAATGTGGTTGAGAGTGGGAAATACTGACATTTTCTTACTATCCTGAGGGTTAACAGGATTTCAAAATGGCCACAATCAAGATTATCATCAGTGATACCCTAACAGTCATCATGGCCAGAATGGTGGTCTAAGTGCCTTCAAACGCAGGAATTTGTGGTGATGACTAATAGACTGTGGTGTTCCTAGTGGATAAACAGCTTTCTAAAATGATTTTGACTTGTAGAAAAAAATCATATCCTCATACCCGGCACAAAGATGACAGACTTTAGTCATCAAAAGGGAAAAATGAAGTTCTTCACCCAGTTTGTAGATTGAAGAAAAGGCTGCAAAGTTTCACAGTTGATATTTCCCTGATCATCTTCCAGAGGGACATAGTACTGTTGCCTAGAGTAGCTGTGCAGTGGGACAAAGAAAAAAGCCTAGATATTTTATAGGCTTTCAGTAAGAAGTAGCCTGTAGCATGGGTACATATTAATCCTGGGAAGCTGGCAATGGTTTTCTGATGGTTCAGTTGTTCACAATACTGCAAGAAACAAGACTAGACTATTGTAGATGACAACAAAGTCTAAGAAGTTGGCACATTAATGAGGAAGGAGTATGTGGACTTTATATCTCATGTTAGAAATCACTGTAAAGCCTTTACCTCAGAGGAGTTGTTTGCTAATATTGTGGACAGAGTAAAACATCCTGTGAAAGTCACTCAGCCTTTACCCTTCACTACACAGAGCTTTTGTAATGATATCATGAAAAGATTTGCCAAGGAAAAAGAGACATATGAGAGAGAAGGCAGCCAGTGCCATGGGCTTCAGCTCACCAAGCCATTGTTAATGATAAATGCAAAAACTGAGGGCAAAGGGGTAAGATGGCCAACTGGAGGCAGCCTCCCACAGAAGCTCCTGTCCAGAGGGAAGGATAACATCCAGAAAGTACCCATTTAAGCTGTGGACTGGGAGCCAAGCCAAGAGAGAAGTGAGATAACTGCAGGCCACATCTGCTGGGGCAAGCTGTGACTCCAAGAAAACAATCTTCAGGTACAAAAACATCCAAATGGAAAAGTGTCCAACCCCTCCCTCAAGAAAGCTATGTTTTTTTATTTTTGTTTTTGTTTTATTTCTTTTTCCTTTCTCTCTTCATTTGCTCCTGTAGGTTTTCTACAGGCAAGTAGTGAACTGAGGACCTCTTGTCTCACCCCACTGGTAAGAGTTGTAGGAAGTGGGGACTACTTCCTCCAGAGAGACCCTGCAGTGACTCTGAACACTCTTACCAGGCAGAAAAAATTGTACTAACATTTTCCCTGCCTTTCTGAACTTACAGTCCACCCTTCCCCCTCACCTGATAAACCAGAACCCTAACCCCTACTGAGAATGAGGGAGGAGGCTCATGAGCAGTGTCCCTCCCTCCGAGTCTGCCAGACCAAGTGCCCTGCCCCTCACCCATCAGAATCAGCTGGAGCCCTGCACCCCCACTCTCCCTGTCTCCCTGCTGTGCTGCGTGAACCAGGGCCTGCCTCCGGCACCCTTCCTGTCCCGCCTGACCAGAGTCTGCTGGAGCCGAGGGCCCTACACCCTGCTCCTGGTGCCCTCCCTGCTTCTGCACAGCACCCACCAAGTGCCACGCCTGCCCTGTCTCCATGCTAGGCCCCTGCCTGAGCTGTGAGCCCCAAGTGGAGTGGTGTTCTCCTTGCTGAAGTCACAGGGCACCAGACACACTGCCAGAGTTGCATGTACCATCCCCACTTTGCTGCTGGATCTGTGTGCAGTATGCTCCTGGAGCTGCTCTTACGGCCAGAATTTCCTGGCTTGGGCAGTGGCAGAGGAGCTGCACAGGGTCACTTCCCACAAAGATCCAGCAACAATACAGTGATCCTGCTGGGGTCTAATCTGGGAGAGACAGCTCTCCAACTCTGTGCACTGCCAGAGGAAACCAAAACTCACTCTATAGGGATACTGGTGCTGCAGAGCAGCAGGAGCAAAGTGTGGTGGTTGAGGGAGAAAAGCTTTTGCTGTCCCGGTACTCCCAAGATTAGACTGGTAGGCCTCAGGTCCCCCAGTTGGCTGGTAGCAGAGGACAGTGGCTGGGCTGTGGGGGCATTGACCTTCCTTTGACTCTGACAGGTGCTAAGGCCCAGAACTTCTGCTTATTGGAGGGAGCAGGACTGCAGTTCTGTGGGGTCACCATTGACTGGGTGTGAAAAAGGAGCAAAGTAGAGAAAGAGACTCAGCCCCTTGGTCCAACTATGCACCAGAGCAAGCCAAATCTGAGCAGACAGCAGACCTCTGCCATCTAGCTGCTGGAGACCTTTCAAACTTTCCCACTTGAGTACTTACTGGGTCAATTGGTTCAGACCTCCTAACATGGGACAATCACCCAAGGACCCTCTCAGATGGTACCCTGTTGTGCAGTAACAGGAAGGGTTGATTTTCCCCTTCCAGCTGTTGTCCATGGTGAGTGGGATGCCTTAATTGCTTGTATTTTCTCCACAGCTAAGACTTCACTATAGTCACTGATCCACCAGTATTGGACAAGAACCAGCAGAATACAAGACAGAGCCACCTAACCCCATCAAACCAAGGAGATTTCCTCAGCCTCAGACTGTAATACTATACAGGTAATTTGCAAAGCTAAAGGGGAAAAAGCTGGAGTCATCAGTCCCAGATTCTTAACAAAGGACTGGTTAACCAGAACTCCAGGAAACCCCAATCCAATTTCACCTTACCTGACAATATAGCCTACAGTGAAAAACAATCATGAGGCGGACTCAGTGGAAAAACTCTGAAACATGAACAATCAGAGTAGATGAACTCCCCCAAGAAACAAGAAAGCAGACACAGCACAAGATCCCATGCACAAACAAATGGCTGAGATGTCAGAAATCCAAGTTTGGATAGCAAATAAGATCAACAGAATAGAAGAAATGATGGAATTAGAATTCAAAACAGAAATTCAAAATATGTCTCAAGAATTCAATGAATTTAAAGACAAAATGACCAAAGATTTTGGCACATTGAAGCAAGATTTTGCAACCCTCAAAGATCTAAAAAATACAGTAGAATCCCTCAGTAACAGAATGGAGCAGGCAGCAGCAGAAAGGATCTCTGACATTGAAGACAGGGCTTTTGAATGCTCCTGAATGCCCAAAGAAGAAAAAAAGTGGAGAACAAAAATGGATCATTCTCTCAGAGAGCTCTGGGATAATTCAAAGAGATCTAATATTTGCCTGAGGTGATGAGGTTGCTGTGAAGGAAACAGAAGCTTTGCTTCATGAAATAATTAAAGAGAACTTTCCAGACATGCCAAGAGATTCTGAAATTCAGATAGCAGACAGTTTTAGAACACAGGCACGACTCAACCTAAATAAAAATTCTCATAGACACATTGTAATTAAATTCACTAAAGTTAATATGAAGGAGAAAATTCTTCAATGTGTAAGACATAAGAAAACCATTACATACAAAGTGGAGAATATTAGAATGACTGCAGATCTCTCTGCTGAAACCTTTCAAGCCAGAAGAGGGTGGTCATAGAACTTTAATCTGCTTAAACAAAATAACTTTCAACCCAGTATCCTGTATCCAGCTAAACTGAATTTCATCTATGATGGAGAAATTAAATTTTTTAATGACATTCACGTGTTGAAGAAATTTGCCATAACTAACCCAGTTCTTCAGGATATTCTCAGACCTATCCTTCATAACGAACAACACAATCCACCATCATCAAAGTAAACTCACTCAGAAATGTTTGATCAAATTCCAACTTCCATAGTGGCAAAAGGATTAAAAATGTCCACTGGACATTCAAAAAATTCAATACCCAAAACTCTATCTGGCTTATTATTACTCTTAATTAATGTGAATGGCTTAAATTACCCTCTAAAGAGACAGAAGTTGGCTGACTGAATACAAAAACTCAGGCCAGACATCTGCTGCTCCACAATTGACCACATCTTAGGTCACAAATCTAACCTCAGCAAATTTTAAAAAATAGAAATCATTCCTTGTATTTTCTCAGCCCATAACAAAATAAAAGTCAAACTCAGTAACAACAGGAATCGCCACATGTATACAAAAATATGGAAACTAAATAATCTCATACTGAATGATAGCTGGGTTATAGATGAGATTAAGAAGAAAATTACCCAATTTTTGGAATAAAACAATAATGAAGAAATTAACTATCAGAAACTCTGGAATACTGCAAAGATAGTCCTAAGAGGAAAATTTATAGTGTTGCAAGCCTTCCTCAAGGGAATGGAAAGAGAGGAAGTCAATAACTTAATGAGACATCTCAAGCAACTGTTCCAATCCTAAACCCAGTAGAAGAAAAGAAATGACTAAAATTAGAGCAGAACTAAATGAAATTGAAAAGAAAAAAATTATACAACAGATCAACCAATCAAAGAGTTGGTTTTTGAAAAGGTCAATAAAAATAGATAACCCTTTGGCTAACCTAACCAGAAGTAGAAGAGTAAAATCCCTAATTTCATCAACCAGAAATGATAACGACTCAGCAACAACAGACTTCTCATAAAAAAATCCTTTATGAATACTGCTTAAAACTCTACTCTCAGAAGTATGAAAATCTGAAGGAAATAGATCAATACTTTGAAACATGCCACCCTCCTAGACTTAGCCAGAAAGAAATGGAAATATTGAACAAGCCTATATCAAGCTCTGAAATAACATCAACTATAAGAAATCTCCTCAAAAGAAAAGCCTGGGACCAAATGGCTTTACATCATAATTCTACCAAACCTTTAAAGAGGAACTAGTACCTAAATTACTTAATCATTTCCAAAACATCAAAAAGAAGGAATACTTCCCAACACATTCTATGAAGCAAATATCACCCTGACACCCAAATCAGGAAAAGACTCAACAAGAAAAGAAAATTGTAGACCAATATCTCTAATGAATATTGATGCAAAAATATTCAATACGATCCTAGCAAACAGAATCCAACAACACATCAAACAAATTATACACCACTCCCACGTGGGTTTCATTCCAGGGTCCCAAGGATGAATCAATATACGTAAATTCATAAATATAATACATCACATAAACAAATTAAAAAAAAAATACCATATGCTTCTCTCAATTGATGCAGAAAAAGCTTTTGACAATATCCACCATCCTTTCCTGATCAGAGCACTTAAGAAAATAGGTATAGAAGGAACATTTCTTAAACTGATAGAGGCCATCTACAGCAAACTCACAGCCAATATCATAGTGAATGGAGTAAAATTGAAATCATTTCCACTCAGATCAGGAACCAGGCAAAGATGCCCACTGTCTCCACTGCTTTTTAACATTGTAATGGAAGATTTAGCCACCACAATCAGGCAAGAGAAGACACTTAAGTGGATCCAAATAGGACCAGAGAAGATCAAATTGTCATTCTTCACACATCATATGATTATATATCTGGAAAATCCTAGGGAATCAACTATAAAACTCCTAGAAGTGATCAAGGAATATAGTAACGTCTCAGGATACAAAATTAACAGTCATAAATCTGTAGCCTTTCTATACACCAACAATAGTTAAGGGGAAAAAACAATCAAGGACACAATTCCCTTTAAAGTAGCCCAAAAGAAGATGAAATATCTGGGAATGTATCTAACTAAGGACGTGAAAGATCTCTACAAAGAGAACTAGGAACTCTGAGAAAAGAAATTGCTGAAGATGTTAACAAATGGAAAAATATAACATTCTCATGGCTGGGAAAAATCAACATTGTTAAAATGTCTATACTACCTAAAGCAATCTACAGATTTAACGTGATCCCTATTAAAGCACTTCTGTCATACTTTAAAGACCTGGAAAAATTAGTACTTTATTGTATATGGAAACAGAAAAAACCTTGAGTAGCCAAGACATTACTCAGAAATAAAAAAAATCAGGGGGAATAACGCTTCCAGACTTCAGACTATACTGTAAATCTATAGTGATCAAAACAGCATGGTACTGGCACAAAAATAGAGAAGTAGATGTATGGAACAGAATTGAAGACCAAGAGGTGAAGCCAGACACTTATCATCATTTGCTTTTTGATAAGCCTGTTAAAAATATAAATTTGGAGAAAGATTCCTTATTTAATAAATGGTGCTGGATGAAATGGCTGGCAACTTGTAGACGACTGAAAAGGGACCCACACCTTTCTCCTCTAACAAAAATTGACTCTTACTGGTTAAAGGACTTAAACATAAGATATGAAACTATAAATTTCTTAGAGAGAGTGCAGGGGAAACGCTTGATAAAATTGGCCTGGGAGAATACTTCATTAGGAATACACCTCGGGCAATTGAAGCAACATCAAAAATACATTACTGAAATCTGATCAAATTAAAAAGCTTCTGCACTGCCAAGAACACACTAAGTAAAGCAAATTAGACAGCCCTCAGAATGAGAGAGAATTTTTGCAATTTATACTACTGACAGAGGTCTAATAACCAGAATCCACAGAGAATTCAAACTTATTACTAAGCAAAAAACAAGTGATCCCATTTCATTGTGGACAAGAGACATGAACAGAAACTTCTCTGAAGAAGACAGGTGCATGGCCTACAGATACATGAAAAAATACTCATCATCTTTAATCATCAGAGAAATGCAAATCAAAACCACTTTGAGATATCATCTAACTCCAGTAAGAGTGGCTCACATAGAAAAATGCCAAAACTACAGATGTTGGCGTGGATGTGGAGAAAAGGGAACACTTCTGCACTGCCGGTGGGAGTACAAACTAATATGTCCCTTTTGGAAAGAAGTATGGAGAATACTCAGGGATCGAAATTTTACCTGCAATTCCTCTACTAGGTGGCATTGGTCCAAAAGACCAAAAATCACTTTATAAGAAATATATTTGCACCAGATTGTTCCTTGCAGCTCAATTCATAATTGCCAAGTCATGGAAGAAGCCCAAGTGCCCATCGACCCATGAATGGATTAATAAATTGTGGTATATGTATACCAAGGAATACTATGCAGAAGTTAAAAAAAAAGTGGAGACTTTACCTCTTTTATGTTTACATGG
>CAUYPK010027816.1:0-10007 GCA_963574355.1 Loris lydekkerianus
ATAGAGTCCTTAACTGTTTTTTCAGCTTGACTATTGTTGGTATATATAAAGGCTACCGATTTATGAATGTTGATTTTGTAACCTGAGATGCTGCTGTATTCCTTGATCACTTCTAAGAGTTTTGTAGTAGAGTCTCTAGTGTTTTCCAGATATACAATCATATCATCTGCGAAGAGCAAAAGGTTGATCTCTTCTGGCCCTATATGGATACCCTTGATCGCCTTTTCTTGCCTAATTGCAGTGGCTAAAACTTCCATTACAATGTTAAAGAGCAATGGAGACAATGGGCAGCCTTGTCTGGTTCCTGATCTGAGTGGAAATGATGATGGCTGTAGTTTGCTATAGATGGCCTCTATTAGTTTGAGAAATGTCCCTTCTATACCAATTTTCTTAAGTGTTCTGATCATGAAGGGATGCTGGATATTATCAAAAGCTTTTTCTGCATAGATTGAGAGAATCATATGGTCTTTGTTTTTTTAATTTGTTAATGTGCTGAATTATGCTTATAGATTTAAGGATATTGAACCAGCCTTGAGTTCCTGGAATAAAACCGAATTGGTCATGGTATATAATTTGTTTGATGTGTTGCTGGATTCTGTTTCTTAGGATCTTGTTGAATATATTTGCATCAATATTCATTAGTGATATTGGTCTATAATTTTCTTTTCATGCTGGGTCTTTTCCTGGTTTGAGGATCAGGGTGATATTTGCTTTATAGAACATGTTGGGTAGTCTTCCTTCTTTTTCTACCTTTTGGAACACGTTGAGTAATATAGGTACTAATTCCTCTTTAAAGGTTTGGTAGAATTCTGACGTGAAACCATTTGGTCCCAGGCTTTTCTTTTTAGGGAGGTTTTTTATAATTGATGCTATTTCAGAACTTGATATGGGCCTGTTCAACATTTCCACTTGATTCTGGCTAAGTTTTGGAAGGTGGATAGTCCCCAGGTGATTAGCTAAGTTCAAAAGGTCCAAATCAATTGTCTCAGTCAGCAACTATCTCAGGAGGGAGAGTTTAAGAGGTCTCTGGGAACTGGATCAGAGGGGTCTGGTGACTACTCTAATATGGCTTGCTCCAATGCTGTGTGGAGTCAGGAGGAGCCACCCAGCAAATAGATCAGTCTGGAAGTGTTGATGCCTCCTTCCCCACCTTGCAGCTCTGTCACACCCAGTCACTGCTAGCCCCACAGGGCTGTGACCCAGTCAGTTGTCTGCAGTGAGGAGATACTCCGGAGGTTTGCACCTGCCTAAATCACAGGGAAGTCTGTATCTGCTCGTCCAGGCCACTGCTCTCTGCCTCTATCCAACAGGGGGTGGTGAGGCCTGTCAACCTTGGGCACTTGATGGAGGCTGTGGGTGTTCACTCAGTTCCAGCCCCACCCTTAGTTTATGTAAATGGATGAATGGAACAACCCTGTGGGAGTTTGTTTCTGACCCTCCTAAATTCCTCTGCAGAGGAAAGGCTGATTTGAGTTCCCACAACCTGTGCCTCAGGCTCTGTCTTTACTTCTGCAGGTTTGTATTCGCAGCATGATTAGTTGTCAGAGGTAGCCTCTTGGCCTCCTTTGTCTATAGGCTGATGATTCCCTGAGGGCTGGGTGCATCTTAGGCTCAGTAAAGTGGTCCTCTGGATCTGCCCCACTCTGGGAGTTTCCAGGCTCTGCAGGTCTGTTTTCTAGTCCCCACATTCCAACCAGGCCAGTACTGCCTCAGGCAAACCCTTTAGTCATGGGGCCTGTGTTTCAGACCCAGGTCTGTTCTGTCGTGGTGGTCCTCTGAGAGGATGCCCGGCCTCATCTGGTTGCCCAGGTAGACAGGAGTAGTGGCTACAGGATATCTGGGGGTGGGCCTTGTTATTGATAAAGACGGCTGCTGCTCTGCACCTTGGGGCACCGCTGCTCCAGCATGATTCCCTCTTAGCCGACTGTTGTCTCCTCACTCCTGTGCTGCAGAATCAGCACTGTCCAGCTGCAGTCCAGGTCCTGTCTGCACCTCTCAAGAAATCACCCAAGAATCTGAACTCCTGAGGGCTAGGCCTCCAGACCTCAGCGTGAGAGTGGAGGGGAGTGTTGGGAGCTCAGAGTTGCAGGTAGTAACACCAAGCTCATTGAGAGCAAATGAGCAAATAAACAGATACAAAGGCTACCAGACACACGAGCCCATAGATACAGAAAAAGACGGAAGCACATAGACATACAGACAAATCCCTCGACAGCAGCAACACAAAAGCAACTGCAATAAAGGTAGTGATAATCATAAAATAATTGATAAAAGAAAAAAACAAACAAAAAAAAAACAAAAAAAGTGGTGTTCATAGAAAAGTTAAAAGAGAAGGAGAAATTAAAATTAGAAACAATAGAAATAAAAAATACATCTATATAAAAAGTAATAAAAAATTAACTAAAGCTCCTCCAAGAAAATGGTGAGGAAAAAACAGAACAAAACTAAAGAAAAAAAGAAAAAAAAGGCATCAACTACAAAAATATTATTCTTGTATGTAGAAATATACATATATACATCTATATGTATGATGTAGGGATCAACTTTCGTAGAAATATATTCATACTTCAATATACTTTCTGGACACCAGGTGGCGCTGTGAGTGGTTCCCAGGCTCATACCTGATTCACAGTTTATACTGTTAGCATGGTAACCACCTTCCACGATTGCCATTTTGGAGTTTCTGTAAAAGTTTGTCGCCTAAGTATTGTGTAACCTCAGCTGTTCTGCTCCAGACAGCACTTGCAACCGACTTTCCCACTCAGTGACGGAGTCCACACTTCTTAAATATTTCCACTCTGCTCCCAGGTTCTCCTGCAAACTGGCAACTGCAATCGGCTATGGGGGAGGGTGCTGCTGGGTTCGTGGGGTTGCTGGCGGGTCCGCGGCTTTAGCTGGTTCCCACCACTAAAGCGGCTGTAGCTGTTTCCCACGGCTGGAGCACCTGGAGCCGGTTCCCATGGCTGGAGCTCTTGAGGACCTTATTCTGAGTTTTATGGTTCAGAGTTACCCTTTTGGATTGGGACCTGCCAGTTCGCCACGCAGCCTGAACCACCAACCCCCTCCAACATTCCCCAGCAGGAATGCTCCAGGTCTGTTCAATCCCTCCTGGTCTGGGGGAAGGTGGCCACCCTTTTGGGTAGTTCAAAATGTCTGTTTCCCGGGCGGGATCCCTTCCCTTCAATTGTCCAACAGGTTGCCCAGCTCCCCGTGGTTTTGAGTGGCTCTCCTTTTGGATGCCTCCCTCAATTCAGGAATAAATATTCTTCAATTGGGTTTTGTTAGCATTTGCAAGCTGCTGTCCTCCGTAAGGGAGGGGCCTGCTGGCCAGCACAGCCAAGCAGGGAAGAATCTCTACAACAGAGTCTGTGGTTTTAAGTTACCCCTCATATATAGCAATCCGCCAGTTCGCTGAGCGTCTCCAGCTGTCCATCCACACCAATAATCCACACATGGGGAAGGTCCAGACCCCCTTTCCTCTCACCTGATAGCTTGGAAGAGGTGGGCTACATGCCCGTCCTGTCCGCCATCATGCTCCACCTCCCCAGATCTACCAAGTCTTGTCCATATTTGCAAGCACCCACACACTCATTTGAGCCACAGAGCAGGTAACAAAAAGAGGGTTCTAGAACTGAGATAGAAGTGGAATTATCCAATTCTCCTTTCTTTGTTCCCAGAAATGTACACAAACACATATCAGAGTAACATCCGATGAATACCTACTTTGCTAACTCATAATATCTGACATTCGGGGATGTATGTGGGTTTGGAATGTACCTTCCCTGCTATTCCCATAGGTTTCCATGGATTTTCCCTACTTTTTTTACTTTTTTAAAAATTGTGGTAACATATACATAGCATAAAATCTACCATTTCTGCCACATTTAAGGGTATAGTTCTGTGGCATTAAGTACATTCACATTGTTACACAATGACCATCACGACTGTCCACCTCCATCTCCATCTTCCCAAACTGAAACTCTATATCCATTATATACTAACCCCCAAGTAACCACCATTCTACTTTTTGTCTCTATGAATTCATTAATTAATTCAACAACCTAAGCCTAAGTCTGGCCTAAAATTGGAAGTCCAATTTTACAGAAAGTACTTTTTTTTACAGAAAGTACTCTATATACTCTTTTTTTGTTTTTCTTTTCTTTTTTTTTTTTTTTTTTGTGAGACAGAGGCTCACTCTGTCACCCTGGGTAGAGTGCCCCATGGTGTCATAGCTCATAGCCACCTCAAACTTGAGTTTGAGCAATCCTCCTGAGTAGTTGGGACTACAGCTTGAGTTTGCCTCAGCCTCCTGAGTAGCTGGGACTACAGATGCCAACCACAATGCCTGGCTAGTTTTTCTATTTTTGGTAGAGACAGATCTTACTCTTGTTCAAGCTGCTCTCAAACTCGTAAGCTCAAGCAATACACCCTCCTCACGCTCCCAGAGTGCTGGGATCATAGGTGTGAACCACCACATTTGGCAGAAAGTACACTTTCAATAGCACAGTCAATGTACACGAAGGAACACTGTGTATGTATGTATGTGCAACATAAAAATACAAATGTATACAAATGTTTGTATGTTTATACACACACATAGAAAGATACAGATATAAAGATGGGTACAGAGAGAGAAAGAATTCTACACAAGCAGAGCCATCCTTCCTACTCAAAATCTGCCAACAGAGCAGGTCATCAAAGTAATCGCCAGATTCTTGCCCTGGGCCTGCTGCCATCTCCCACTCACACAGTGATACTATCCATCTCTTTGAAAGGCTGAATGTTTTCCTAGACATGATTATTCACCAGCTGCTCTTGGTGAGCAGAGCCACTTTACCCTGATCAAGCATTTCAGTAACCTTCAAAGCAGAGCGGACCACAGACACAGATGCCACAGGTCCACAAGCAGCCCAGAGTTGGTGAAAAGCAAAGCATTGTCTCTGTTTTTCTGTCAGCCTCCTGGTCACGCAAAAGCTAGAGCTTTGCCTCCTGAGCTGCAGACATCACTCCTTGTAACAGCCTCACAGACCGAAAGGATGAATTCAATATACAAGAACAGCAAAAGAAGGATTAAACACAGTACACCTTGGTTTTAACAGGTAGAGAGCAGCAGATGGGGAATGCAAGGGGCCTCAAGGATAATGTTCTGTTTATAAGCCAGTTGGTACTGACACAGGTGCTTATTGTATTATTCTTAAACTGTACATGAAAACATGTAATTACATAGCAATTTGAGGTCAACAGTCCATTTCTTAAGCCAAGTGGGGGTCATATAAGTACTGATTGTTTTTAAACATATAAAACTTACATATAATTATATAGTAAACATACAATAGAGCCTCTGTAAGTTGACCATCAAAGCAGCTGGTCAACTTAAAGAGTGGTCAACATAAGGAACTAGGCCTACTGTACTGACATGTACATGTGGCTCATGTTTGGTCTATGAACATGAGGTCAACTTAAGGAGGTGATCAATGTAGGAAGGTAATTGACTATGGTAATTGATTATGGAGATTCCAATGCATATAAATAAAATTTTTATAACTATCAAATATTTGAGAATAATCTTTCAACAAACTGGATGTGGTGGCACCTGCCTGTACTTCCAGTTAGATGGGTGATTAAGGCAAGAGGATCACTTGAGCCGGGCAGTTCGAGGCTGCAGTGCACCATGATCACACCTGTGAATAACCACTGCACTCCAGCTTGGGCAACATAACAAGATCCCATCTCTAAAAATAAATTAATTGACGCCGGCCCCATGTGCCAGAGGTGGTGGGTTCAAACCCAGCCCCAGAAAAAAAAAAGAAAAAAAAAAACTACAAAATATAAAATAAATAAAAATTAAATGAAAATAAATTAAATATAGTAATAATAATTTTTCAAAGTCATGGTCTCTGCCCTGAAGAAGCTCACAGCACCATGGAGAAGACAGACATGTCAACAGGCAGGTGTGGACTAGGCTGAGAGCAAGTCCCTCGCAGGAGACCAGGAAAGAAAACAGGAAGGACAGCCTCCCAGGGACAAAAAGCAGAGAGGGGTCGTTGCCTGTGGAGGGTACAGCAAGCCCACAGAAATGAAGTGTGACGGGCAGCATCAAGTGCAGCCAGCTGAAAGAACTTCAGAACAGCTGGGGATTGGGCACAGCTAGGCAGCTGTGGAGGGTGGGACATGCTGCAGGCTGGGACAGGCCCAGGAGGTCCTACAGGTGACAGCCCAAGAAAGGGGCTGAGGCAGGGCCTGTGCTGGAGGAAACAGAGTCGGAAGATGCAGTGTGCAAGCAGTGAAGCTGGAAAAGTGAGGAAAGAGAGGTGAGGGCCAGGCATGGTGGCTCACACCTGTAATCCCAGCTGGGAAAGAGAGGTGAGGTCCAGGCATGGTGGCTCACACCTGTAATCCCAGTACTGTGGGAGGCCTTGGCAGGAAGATTACTTGAGGCCAGGAGTTTGAGAACAGCTGGGTAACACAGAGAGACCCTTATCTCTACAAAAACTAAAAAATATTAGCCAAGTGTGATGGTGTGCACCCCATAGTCCCAGCTATTCAGGAGGATGAGGCAGAAGGATACCTTAAGCCCAAGAGTTTGAGGTTGCAGTGAACCATGACACCATTGCATTCCAACCTGTGTGACAAAATGAGACACAGTCTCAAAAAAGAGAGAGAGATGAAAAAAAAGGAGGAGAGATCCTGGATGAAGAAGATCCTGGGGAAAAAGTGACCAAAACCACCCACAAAAACCATAATGGGATTCCAGGAGGTGCTGGCCATGGAATGTCAGATGTGTTCCACACATCCCAGATGGTCCATCACCATTCTGCTGAGTGTATGGACACTTATCATCCATTGTCCTCAGCTTTTTCTCCTCAGCTGAAACACTGAGACTTTGGGGCAGTGGCATTAGGATCATCAGGGTATCTTTTAAAGTCCAGTCCACATGGAGAGTGATGGAGTCACAGAATCAAGAGGTGAGACTCTGGCACTGGTGTTTCTTGAAGCTCTGCAGGTGATTCCAGGGGGCAACCAGGACTGGAAACTGTTTTAAGGGGAAGTCCTATTTAACATCCTAGTAAGCTTGGAATTCAAATGCATCACAAACTTAAACTTCATGATGCTGGAGCATTGTCTCTTTGCAGAATCTTCTCTCTCCTCCATCCTTTTCTTGTTTCTTGAAATGTGGCTACAGCTACTAACTGCTACATGTGGACAAAGTGTGGTCTATAATTAAAAACTGTTTCCATACTTCTGTTCTAAATCTTCTACCTAAAATGGGGCTTCTGCTAGGAGTCCTGGGCCCCACAATGAGACCTCCCGTGAGGAAGGTTCAGGGAGACATCGACTGCCTGGCGCTGTCTCACTACCCCACTCAGTGGAGGGCAAAACTGGGCCAACCAGCAGTTCCACATGCAGCCCTCTTCAGTGAGGGCTGGAAACAATGCATACAACTTTCATCACGGAATTCTGCATTTGATGCAAAGAGGAAAAGGATACTGGTGAAATCAGAATAAAACCTGTAGTTTAGTTCATTGAACCAGTGTTAATTTTTAAATCTTAATACATGTGTGATGGTTATATGCACAAGCTATTAGAGGAAGTTGGGTGAAGGGAATACTATATTATCTTTGTAGCTTTTCTATGAATCACTCAAAAAGAAAAAGTTTATCTAAAAAACACAAATTACATGTGTGCACACGTGTACACACACTCCACATGATTCATGGACCTGTACATTGCAACAGTAAAGGGTTCAAGGCAGACCGCCTGAGTTTAACATCTCCCTCTGTGCTTCTGAGTGAACGCAGCCACAGTGACTCAAGTCTCTGGTGCTTCCATTATCTTGTCTGTAAAGTGAGACTTGACCTCATAGAATTGCTGAGAGGTTAGACAAGATTATGAATTTAACCACTCTACACCATGCCTGGCACACAGTGACAAAGGAAACTAAAATGGGCCACCCTAAAATAAGTGCTTTGTTTGGCACATTGATTATTTTGACCTGAAGGCACTTGAAAGACAACAAATGCTGAACGAGGCTTTCTGTGAGGTCCTTTAACTGACTAAAGACGGATAACTCTAAAAGGAACTCAACTGTCATGAGCCCCTTCCCTGGGAGTTTCATCAACCAGGGGGGATGGACTCCAGCACAGGAGAAGAGATACCACACCTAGAAAAACTTTGTGACAAACTCCATCTCCCTTTTACTGTTCTAAGAACCTATTCCTAAAAATCCTTTCCTCTCTACTAAGTTGCCTACAGCCTCCCCCTTTCCTTGTGAAGAGGGTATCTGAGCTTTCAACTCTCACCACTTTGGGAGGTTACTCACCATTTTTTTACATGCAGGTAATATTAAAAATCAATAGCTGCATATGGCTTTTCTCCAGTAAATCTGCCAATTGTAAACTTCGCAGAGCCAGGAATGGAATCTAGGAGGGTAGAGAGGGGAGTTCTCCTGCCCTCCATCACCATTCACTAACTAGTGCCACCTTCAAACAATGAAGACTCAGATTTCGTTGGGAAGAAAAGGGACCTGGGCTTGATCACCACGAGGGCAGAGTTCAAGGCAAGTGTAAGCCAGAGAAGTCTCTGTACTGACAAGGCTCTTAGGGACCAATATGATCTATGCATACACACACACATATGCATGCACGTGCACAGCACGGGGTCATGCGGACACTCCACCTAAGCTCTCCATTGACCAAAACATCCCAACTTGCTGATTCAATTTTCTGTGACCAGCTTTTCCTTCTTTTTATGTCTGGATCTCCTTCCCCCAACCAGAGCAGGTGGTAGAGGAATTCAGTAACAAGAGATTTATAAGCCACATGCAAGTGTAGACTCGAAAATCTATCAAGCAGCCTCTTTCCATTGTGCTATTAATTCTTGTAAATGATTGTCTTTTTCTTTTCACATAAAGTGCTACTCAGAAATCTAATCAACATCTGAACCTCCCTCAAGAGTGCTACTAGCTACAGATGGGTGTTTCTAATGAATTTTTTAACTGCTGCCCTAATAAAATATGGATGAACCAGAAAGAGCCTTCTAGTAGCTATTATTTCTAAACAACTTCAGTTTCTGCACTTGTTATTTGCAGCAAAGAACTGCAAGCTCTTGTATGAACCCAAACAAAAGATGGCTTTTTTCATGTTAGTCCATCTGTAAAGTTCACAGCTACCTTTTTAATGCTGTTTTTTATGTGTGGGCTTATTTTCATGGTTTCCTGAATGTCCCACTTTGCATGCCAACTTTGAGATGTGTTTATTAAAAAAAAGATTGCAAATTGTCAGGATTTCACAAATAAATAGAATGCACCTCAATTTATGAGAGAAACTCTAACTGACATGAGCAAATTGATTTCATCCACTTCCATAGTAGTTGGAGATTTTAACACCCCTTTAACAGTGCTGGATAGATTCTCCAAAAAGAAGCTAAGCAAAAAAATTTCAGATTTAAACATAACCATTCAACATGTGCACTTAACACACATCTACAGAACATTTCATCCCAATAAAACTGAATACACATATTTCTCATTAGCCCATAGAACATACTCCAAAATCGATCACATCTTAGGTCACAAGTCTAACCTCAGTCAATTTAAAGGAATAGGAATTATTCCTTGCATCTTCTCGGACCACAATGGGATAAAAGTTGAATTCAGTAACAACAGGAATCTGCATACTCATACAAAAACATGCAAGTTAAATAACCTTATGCTGAATGATATCTGGGTCAGAGATGAGATTAAGAAAGAAATTGCCAATTTGTTGGAACAAAATGACAATGAAGACACAAATTATCAGAATCTCTGGGACACCGCAAAGGCAGTCCTAAGAGGGAAATTTATAGCACTGCAAGCCTTCCTCAAGAGAACGGAAAGAGAGGAAGTTAAACAACTTAATGGGACATCTCAAGCAACTGGAAAAGGAAGAACATTCCAACCCCAAACCCAGTAGAAGAAAAGAAATAACCAAAATTAGAGCAGAATTAAATGAAATTGAAAACAAAAGAAT
>CAUYPK010027817.1:0-18959 GCA_963574355.1 Loris lydekkerianus
CAACCCAGGATCCTGTACCCAGCTAAACTGAGTTTCATTTATGACGGAGAAATTAAATACTTCAATGACATTCACATGTTGAAGAAATTTGCCATAACTAAACCAGCTCTCCAGGATATTCTCAGACCTATCCTCCATAAATACCAGCATAATCCTCCACCACAAAAGTAAACCCACCCAGATAATTTTGACCAAATTCCAACTTCCACAGTTGCAAAAGGATTAAAAATGTCCACTGGACTCTCAAAAGGCTTAAATTGCTTCTTATTGTGTGTTCCTTAGCCAATAATTATAACAGTTGTTTCTGATTATTTTTACTTTGTAACTTTATTATATTAGTAGACTGAGAGATTTATATAGCACCATTACATTACTTTGATTTTCTAAGCTTTATTTATGAATTTATTAATACTTCTACTGGTGAGTTTTATATTTTCATGTGTTATCATGAAAGTAATTTTTGTTTTTTTATCTACAATTGTAACTTGCTTATAAGTATTACTTGTAAGTCTGGTCTACTGGTGCCAAATTCCTTCATTTCTTCTTCATCTGGGAAGGTTTTTATTTCTTCTTCATTTTTGAAGGAGAGCTTTGCTGAACATAGTATTTTGGGATGATAGTCTTTTTTTTATTACTTTGGAAATACTATCTTATTCTCTCCTAGCCTGCAGGAGAAGTTTCTGCTAAAAAAAAACAAAAAAAAAAAAACTGATATTATAAGGATGACTCACTTATATAAGAGTAGATAATTTTCTCTTACAAAATATAGAATTCTCACTTTGTATTTAATATGTGACAGTTTGATTATAATGTGCCTCAGAGAGGATCTTTTGGGGCCAAATCTAACTGAGGACATTAGATTTCCTAAATTTACAAGTCTGTATTCCTCCCATTTGGGGGAAAGCTATCAGAATTTATTTGTTAAATATGTTTTCTATGCCTTCTCCTCTTCTCCCTCTCTAAAAGTGTTAAAATATTTTTTTTTTCCACTGATTGGCATTCCATAAATCCTATAGGCTTCCTCCATTAATTTTCATTCTTATTTCTTTTTTTCTTCTCTGACTGCATTATTTCTTTATTCTACTTGATACAGTCTGTTGTCAAAGTTCTCAGTTGTAATTTTTTTAATTTAATTCATGAAATTATTTAGCACAAATGCTTTTGTTTGGTTCTTTTTATGACATCTCTTTTCTTAATTTCTCATGTACTTATAAATGTTGTTACTGCTTTTATTGAATTATTTTCCTGTTTTCTTTTGTATCTTGCTGGGTTTCCTTAAGATCATTATTTTAAATTGTTTTTAACTAAAGTCCATTCTTGATTTGGATTTTTTTTTTTTTTATTGTTGAGGATTTATTGAGGATACAAAGAACCAGGTTATACTGATTGCATTTGTTAGGTAAAGTCCCTCTTATAATTATGTCCCATCCCCAAGAGGTGTAACACACCCTGTGACCTCCCACACCTTTCTATCCTCCCCTGTTATTGCTCCACCCTTCCCCCATCCCCCACCATGTACTAGGTCATCAATTTTCCTCATATCAGAATTGAGTACATAGTATTCTTGCTTCTAATTCTTGTGATGCTTTACTAAGAATGGCAAGGTGGCAAGACAAGGCCCCAACCCCTCCTTCCTTTCCTCTCTCTGCTCTTCCTTTCCCCACCCCTCCCTCCTTCTTTTGCCCCCTGCTCTCCACTTCCCCCAACCCCACAATGACCTTACTTGTTATTAATTGTCCTCATATCAAAATTTAGTACATAGGATTCATGCTTCTTCATTCTTGTGATGCTTTACTAAGAATAATGTCTTCCACTTCCATCCAGGTTAATACAAAGGATGTAAAGTCTCCATTTTTTTTAATGGCTGAACAGTATTTCATGGTGTACATATACCACAGCTTGTTAATCCATTCCTGGGTTAGTGGGCATTTAGGCTGTTTCCACATTTTGGTGATTGTAAATTAAGCTGCATTAAACAGTCTAGTACAAGTGTCCTTATGATAAAAGGATATTTTTCCTTCTGGGTAGATGCCCAGTAATGGGATTGCAGGATAAAATGGGAGGTCTAGCTTGAGTGCTTTGAGGTTTCTTCATACTTCCTTCCAAAAGGGTTGTATTAGTTTGCAGTTCCACCAGCAGTGTAAAAGTGTTCCCTTCTCTTCACATCCATGCCAGCATCTACCCTTTTGAGATTTTGTGATGTGGGCATTCTCACTGGGGTTAGATGGTATCTCAGGGTGGTTTTTGATTTGCATTTCTCTAATAGATAGGGATGATGAACATTTTTTCATATGTTTTTAGCCATTCGTCTGTCTTCTCTAAAGAAGGTTCTATTCATGTCTCTTGCCCATTGATATATGGGATTGTTGACTTTTTCATGTGGATTAATTTGAATTCTCTATAGATCCTATTTATCAAGCTTTTGTCTGATTGAAATTATGCAAATATCCTTTCCCATTGTGTAGGTTGTCTCTTTGTTTTGGTTGTCTCAGCTGTACAGAAGCTTTTCAGTTTAATGAAGTCCCATTTGTTTATGTTTGTTGCTGTTGCAATTGCCATGGCAGTCTTCTTGAAGTCTTTCCCCAGGCCAATATCTTCCGGTGTTTTTCCTATGCTTTCTTTGAGAATTTTTATTGTTTCATGCCTTAAATGTAAGTTCTTTATCCATCTTAAATCAATTTTTGTGAGTGGGAAAAGGTGTGGGTCCAGTTTCAGTCTTTTACATGTGGGTATAAGGTATGTTCTTGTTTGGTTTATCAAAGATTAGGTGGTTATAAGATATTAGTTTCATTTCCTGGTTATCTATTTGATTCCAAGTGTCTATGTCTCTATTTTTGTGACAGTATCATGCTGTCTTGCCCACTATGGCTTTGTACTATAGCCTAAAATCTGGTATGGTGATGCTCCCAGCTTTATTTTTATTGCTAAGAACTGCCTTAGCTATAAGCATTTTTTTTTCTGGTTCCATACAAAATGCAGAATCATTTTTTCCAAATCTTGAGAGTACAAGGTTGGTAATTTAGTAGGAATGGCATTGAATAGGTAGATTGCTTTGGGAACCATAGACATCTTAACAATTTTGATTCTTCCCATTCATGAGCATGGTATATTCTTCAATTTGTTAATATCCTCTGCTATTTCCATTCTGAGGATTTCATAATTTTCTTTATACAAGTTTTTCACCTCCTTCCTTAGGTATATTCCTAGGTATTTCATTTCTTTGAAACTATGGTGAAGGGAGTTGTGTCCTTAATTAGCTTCTCATCTTGACTGTTATTGGCGTATACCAAAACTACTGACTTGTGGACATTGATTTTATATCCTGAAACATTACTGTATTTTTTAATGACTTCTAGGAGTCTTGTGGTTGAGTCTTTGGGATTCTCTAAGTATAAGATCATGTTGTCAGCAAAGAGGGAGCGTTTGACCTCCTCTGCTCCCATTTGGATTCCCTTTATTTCCTTGTCTTGCCTAATTGTATTGGCTAGAATTTCCAGCACTATGTTGAATAGTAAAGGTGACAGAGGACAACCTTGCCTGGGTCCGGTTCAGGAAAAGAAAAGGAAAAGCTTTCAGTTTTACTCCATTCATTAAAATATAGCTGTGAGTTTGTCATAGATAGCTTCAATCCGTTTCAGAAATGTGCCACCTATGTCTATACTCTGCAGTGTTCTAGTTAGAAAAGGATGCTGGCTTTTATTAAATGCTTTTTTTGCACCTATTGAGAGGATCATATGATCTTTATTTTTGCCTCTGTTAACACAGTGGATAAAATTTATGGACTTGTGTATGTTAAACCAGCCTTGCATCCCTGGGATGAAACGTACTTGATCACGATGTATGACTTTTTTGATGAGGCACTGTAATCTATTGGCTAGGATTTTGTTGACAATTTTTTCATCTATATTCATGAGTGAAATTGTTCTGAAATTCTCCTTTTTGGTTGGGTCTTTTCCTGGTTTTGGTATCAGGGTGATGTTTGCTTCATAGAACGTGTTGGGGAAGATTCTTTCTTCCTCAATTTTTTAGAATAATTTCTGCAGTATAGGGATAAGCTCTTCCTTGAAAGTTTGATAGAATTCTGGTGTGAAGCTATCTGGACCAATGTATTTTTTTATTGTAAGCTTTTTTATTGTTTCTTTAATCTCAGTGCTTGAAATTGGTCTTTTCAGGAGCTCTATTTCTTCCTGGCTAAGTCTAGGGAGAGGGTGTGATTCCAAATATTGATCCACTTCCTTCACATTGTGAAATTTCTGGGCATAGAATTTCTGATAGTATTCAGAGATGATCTCTTGTATCTCTGTGGGATTAGTTGTTATTTCCCCTTTATCATTTCTGATTGAGGTTACTACAGATTTTACTTTTCTATTTCTAGTTATTCTGGCCAACGTTTTATCTATTTTATTTTTTCAAAAAACCAACTGCTTGTTCCATTAATTTTCTGAATGATTCTTTTGTTTTCCATTTCATTGATCTCTGATTTGATTTTGGATATTTCCTTTCTTCTACTTGGTTTAGGCTTAGATTGTTCTTCTCTTTCCAATTCCATAAGGTGGCTTGTGAGTTTGTTGATGCGCTCTCTTTCTGTTTTTGGAATGTAGGCATTTAAAGTGATAAATTTTCCTCTTAACTGCTTTTGCAGTATCCCACAGGTTTTGGTAGCTTGTGTCTTCATTGTTGTGAAGCTCAAGGAAGTTAATGATTTCCTGTTTTATTTCTTCCTGCACCCATCTGTCATTCAAGAGAAGGTTGTTTAATTTCCATGCCTTTGTGTTGGGTCAAACATTTTTGTTAGAGTTGAGTTCTACCTTTAGTGCCTTATGGTCTGAGAAGATACAAGGTAAAATTTCAATTATTTTTATTCTGTTGATATTGGTTTTGTATCCCAGGATATGATCAATTTTGGAGAATGTTCCATGGGGTGATGAGAAGAATGTATATTCTTTATCTTTGGGTTGGAGTGCTCTATATGCATCTATCAAGCACAGTTGTTCTAGGGTCTCATTTAAATCTCTTATGTCTTTGTTTAATTTCTGTTTAAAGGATCTATACAGCTCTGTGGGAGGAGTGTTAAAGCCGCCCCCTGTTATTATGGTATTATTGGATATCATATTGCTTAGATTGAGTAGGGTCTGTTTTATTAATCTGGAAGCATTTAAATTGGGTGCTTAAATATTTAGAATTGAAACATCTTCTTGTTGTATTTTTCCTGTGACAAATATATAGTGACCATCTTTGTCTTTTTTGACTTTAGTTGCTTTAAATCTACATGTATCTGAAAATAAGATTGCAACTCCTCTTTTCTTCTGAATTCCATTTGCCTGAAAAATTGTCTTCCAACCCTTGACTCAGAGTTTTAATTTGTCTTTTAAATAAGGTGTGTTTCTTGCAGACTGCAAATGGATGGCTTGTGTTTTTTAATCCAGTTAGCCAATCCATGGCTTTTTAGTGGGGAATTCAAGTCATTAACATTTATTGAAATAATTGATAAGTGTGATAGTAGTCTATTCATCTTATTTTGGGAGAGTCCATTGCTTAGTTTTATCTTTTGCATCAGTGTGGAAGTTAGGTTCTTTCCTTTAATTTCTGAATTCTTACTTTGCTTCTGATCCATTGTGATGGTCAGTGTGTAGAACAGATTGTAGAGCTGGTCATATTGTGGCAAATTTCCTCAATGTTTGTATATCCATAAATGATTTGATTTCTTCATCAATTTTAAAGCTTAGCTTAGCAGGGTATAGAATTCTGGGCTGGAAATTGTTCTTTTTAAGTAGATTAATGGTAGATAATCACTGTCTTCTTGCTTGGAAAGTTTCATTAGAGAAGTCTGTAGTCACTCTGATAGATTTGCTCCTGTAGGTGAACTGGCCCTTACTCCTGGCAGCTTGCAGAATCTTTTCTTTTGTCTTGACTTTGTACAGGTTCATTACAATGTGTCTTGGAGAAGCTCAGTTAGAGTTGAGGTGACCTGGGGTCTGATATCCCTCTGAAAGCAATGTGTCAGAATCTTTGGTGATATTTGGGAAATCTTCCTTTATAATATTCTCTAGTATGGCTTCCATTCCTCTGGAGCATTCTTCTTCCCCTTCTGGGATTTCTATAACTTGTATGTTGGAATACGTCATAAATTCCCATAATTCTGACAGTGAACATTCTGCTTTCTCTCTCTTCTTTTCTGCCTCTTTAACTATCTCAGTTATCTCAAGAACTTTGTTTTCTACCTCTGAAACTCTCTTTTCTGCATGGTCTAACTTGTTGCTGATACTTTCTATTGCATCTTTAAGTTCCCTAATTGACTTCTTCAGTTCCTTTAGTTCCGCTATATCCTTTCTATATTTTTAATATCATTCATCTCTTATTTGATTATGTTTTTGGATTTCCTTTTTGTTATTTTCCACTTTATTAGCCATTTCTTCATTGTTCCCATCATTTTCTTCATTGTTTTCATCATGTGTATTCTAAATTCCCTTTCTGTCATTCCTAACATTTCTTTATAGGTGGAATCCTCTGCAGTAGCTACTTCATGGTCCCTTGGAGGGGTTGCTCTGGACTGGTTCTTTATGTTGCCAGGAGTTACTGCTGATTCTTCCTCATACGTGATTTCTTTTATCTGTTTCCTTGCCCTAATTTTCCTTTCACTTTCTCTTGCTCTTTAAGTTCCCTTGCCTGTGGACTAAGGTTTCAATGAGTTCTTTTGGTACAGGACCAGAAGGATGAGAAGGTTGAAGAGCAAGAAGGGATAAAAGAAAGAAAAAGAAAGAAAGAAAAGAAAATAGAGAAAGGAGAGGGGGATGGGTAAAAGGGAATATTGACAAAGAGAAGAGAGGCACAGAAAGAAGGAGACAGAGCAATATAGGTATACAGTAGGGTACTTTGACACAATCTTAAATTAACCCCAACCTATGCGTGTGCCTGGTTGGGTGGTTCCTTTGAGGTCAGCAGCTCTTTGCTAACTTGATCAGACCCAGTACCCCACCTCCACCAAGTAGAGAGGAAAGACAAAGATGCTATAAATCAAACCTAAACAAGCAAACAGAAAACTTTACAAGATAAAATTGGGTGAAAAACCAAATAATAGGGGTAGAAACACTAGCAAAAATGAAGTTCTAATTATTGAAAAAGGCAGCAATGGGAAATTGTATTTAAACTAGAAAAATGCAGAAAGGAATAAAAAAAAAGAAAGAAAAGAAAAAATCTGTATGGAAAAGGTTGAAATAAAAAACAAAACAACAATGACAAAATAAACAAAAACAAACAAACTAACAACAACAACAAAACAACCAAAAACAAAGCAGTATAAATATCTTATTGAATATTGTCTGGGCAACAGGTGATCTTCTGGGGTATGAGATGTTAATCACAACGCTGATATGACTGGAGGCCTCTACTGATTTCTCAAACCCCAGGTGGATACCCTAAATCTCTCTTCAGCCCTCTTAAAAGGCACTTTAAACTTCTAAACTTGGCTAAGTAGAAGTTTTCCCAGGAAAGTGCTTGTCACTAGGATCACTGCTGAAGTGGCTATCCACCTACCCAGTGTGCCAAAACTGGTCTCACTCTGTCCCTGAGGGTTAAGGCTATAAGGTGGCTCAGTCCCCGCCTTTAGGCTGCTCAGTCACTAGGTTATTAGCTCCCACCCGATCCTTGCTGTTTGACCCTGAGGGTGGAGCTTGCCAGGGCAGTTCTCTCACAATGGTTCCCTGCGGCCCAGAGCTGAACACTATTAGCTTCGTCCGGCTTAGTGGCTCAGTCTGGGGCCCTAGACAACACCCAAAGTTCTCCGCACTCCTGCTCAAGCTCTCCCCAAGGCAGTTCAACTGAGTGCCAAGTCCAAAAACACCAAAACAGTTCACAGGAAAGGCCTTTCCAGTTTGCAGTCTCACAAACTGTACTTACAGCTGCTGGCAGGATTAGACCGATCAAACACATACAACCACTTGCCAGTTTTTCACTGTTTTTGTCCTCCTCTTTGGGTCCAGAAGTCTCTCGCTGACTCCCTGTATCCTCAAAGGGATGATTATGGGCAGATCCCACCAGCCAGAGATGCCTGGAGTCCTATCTCCCCAGACTCACGGTGCCCAGTTGCAGGGAAGCTGTCACTCGGCTGCCATCTTGCTCTCACTAAGACAGACTTTTTCTATAGATAAATCCTAGGGTGTCACATGGGCATGGCATTTTGGCTTGGGCTCTGGGTGGACTCAGTAGCACAGTCTGCATGCAGTTCCTTTGCCTGTTTGCTCTGTCAGCAATGTCTGTGATTGCTTCAGTGGCCTTGTCTGTGGCAGTTTAAGATGGCAATAAAGTGTTTTTTCTGAGAGGGTAGGCACTGGCTTGGGTTTTGAGCTAAGCACATGCAGGCATATAAGGCTTACAATGCTGTTCATTGGGCTCTCTGGGGAGGCAGCAGCTGTCACTAAGCTGGCTATCAGGACTGAGTTGAGTATGAGCAGGTATATATGGGCATAGCTAGTGGGGCAGTTGTGTGGCTCCCTCTTCAGTGAAATGAGGCTGTTGGCAGACTGGAGGCTGGGCCAGGCACTGATGCACTCATCATTGCAGGATGGCTGGAAATCCCTGCAGCTGCCTGTCTGGGAGAGTAGGGCTGCTGTGGGACTGTGTATCAGGCTGAGTTTGGGTGCAAATATCCTAGGCAGGCCATCTGGCTTTCCAGCATGGATGTGCATGTGTCAGGCAATTGGCTAGCTCATCAGTGCCTTCCTTGCTATTCAGATCCACTAATTACATGGGTTCAGGGGGAGGAATGCTATGTGTGTTTTTCCACCGGGCTCTCAGTTTTTTGGTCTAATCTAGACTCCAGGCCCCCATGTGAATATGGTGGATAGTGGCAGTGCCTTGTGGACAGAGAGAGTCATTGCTACTGGCCACCCAGGGTAAGGTACACTCCAGTAAGAACCATTTGCAAGATGACAATAAGCCATAGCAACTTAGTTCTTGAGTGTAGGGGTGCTCAAGTTGGGCTCGTACTCTAAGGGAATGCCTCTGCACAAACTGCCAGCTACTCTCTCTACAAATTGGATTTGAGGCCTATGAGGACTTGAGGAACTATTTTATAGCAAGGAATGCTGGCATTTGTGATAGCAATGGGGACCACTGGGGATGCCTAGCTTAACATTTTTTTTTTTTTTTTTTTTTTTCAGTTTTTGGCTGGGGCTGGGTTTGAACCAGCCACCTTCAGTATATGGGGCCGATGCCCTACTTCTTTGAGCCACAGGTGCCACCTGCTTAACTTTTCTCTGTAAGTAGGACACCCTGACTCTGAGCTCATCCTGGCAAGTGAAACAGTGTGGCAGAGAAAGAATGCCTCAGTTCCCTCTGTATGGTGCTATCCTGGGCTTCTGTGTACCAGCAGAAGTTATTTATCTATTGTTTTGGTCTATTTCTACGGGGAAGAATTAGCTCCCAGTAATTCTAGTTAGCCATCCTCTCAGAGATTTCCAGAAATCTAGTTTTCTAATATTTACTTTATGGCATTAAATTTAGTTCAGTCACTCATCTGACTACACGATGTATTTTATATGAGTATATAAATTAAGTTCTTGTCTATTTATTTATGCATTATAATACTACCAGAAAATAGCAGGTCAGATTATTCCCAATTAGAGTTTAAGTTTCAGAATTGTTGTCTTAACTATAAGCTACATTGTACATTGATATAATCCTTTGGGAGAATCTAGATGGCACCTCAAAAGATAGCAGACATCTTCTAGAGCACTGACCTGTGGGAGTTGCCAAAATGATAATTGCCATTATTGGTGTTTGACAATCACTAATAAATATTTAATATAAATGAAAATATATATGAAATATTGTTTGCCCTTATCATAATACGTGGCATTGTTGTTGTTTTTTTTTTTTTTACCAAGAAAAGACATAAAGAGCTAGGAAGCCACAAACCTGGAGCAACCTAGATGAAATCCTCAACCCTTGTTGTAACACTTCCAAGACAGAGAACTGAACATTTTAGACAAGTGAAATGAGGTGTTGGATTCCAGTTCTGAAGATTTTTCTAGCATTTTGTTTAATAAAATTTTTATCTTTTGGTCTTGCCAACCCAAGGGTAAATAGTGTCCACTCACCCAGATGGACTCTCTGACCTTTCTCTTCAGAATCACTACCAATAACCATTTTCATAAGACCTCAGAGGATGTTACACATGTGCTCACAAACATAGTTCTCTCAGCCATCTCACGAGTCTTCCATTTCCCTTTACTTAATATATTCTGCTGAGTCTTTAAATTCCTCTAGAGTGACATGGAGCCACCAAGTGCTTCAATCAATTTAAGACTGCAATTTCCCTCTAATGCTCTGAAGCTTGTCCATTAAGGCTTTTTACCAAAAAGCTTAGAACTGAGTCTGGTTCATGTAAAGTTTTTTAAAAGACTTAGCTATTACAGATAATGCTACTACTGCTGTCACAACTACTGTATGTACCATGTCTGAATATTTTGGTTCAGACTTATGCTCAAGCAATTATTATTCATCCTGGGTTTTGGCAGTGACCCCAAATGGGGGAAAACCTTTTAAATTTTCTCACTAAAAACACACTAAACTTTGAGTAATAAAATAGCATTGACTTTTTGTTCCTCTCTTTCAGAAATACTATGTTTCTCTTATCTGTTTATTATATCTTTTCTAAATGTTCAGGTTGCAGTGTGTTGGGATGATTTAAACAATGATTTGAATGATATACATGGTGCAATATATTTCACCATACCTTTCTTTCAATGCTTAAAGATAGATCTAAGATTGTTTCTGTGCTTCATATCTCTTCTTCAGAATGAGATCATTTTAAGATCTTTAAGTCCTATTGACATAAGGTGTGAGGAAGCGCCATGCCACCAGTGCTATGGAAATAACTGAAAATATCTAAGTTATGGATACAATATGTTTATAAAATTGTAATTTAGATGATGATGATGATTATTCTATGACATAGAAACTTGGATTGAGTCCTTTTCCTTTTAATTATTCTTGGAATTGATATACCCCTAAATTCATGATTCAGCTTGTTTTCATTCATTACCGGCTATGGCACTCTGTAAGCACAGCATTAACCATTGTGTTAGGTCACCCTCACCATTGCCACAGCACTCCAGAGACTGTGTTGATATTTTTGAACACATTTTCTGGAATTTATATTTGCCTACAAAATAATTATAGTACATTGCATACTATCTGATGCAGACCCATGCTGAATAACAAGCCCTTTTATTTCTAAGTTGCTTGAAAAAAAATAAAAACTTCATTACAGAAGTGTAAATGTTAAATCATAACTATAAAAATGACAAATTTATTTATAGTTTAGCTATTTGACTAGAATATGCATTATGGATAATTGAACCTGCACAATTAATATTTAATACTCTGTTATGAGATTTGTCATTTTGTGAGCTAATATCCCAACTGTAAGCTGTGGAAACAAGGTCACACAGTCAATTATTTAGATATGAGATGAATCTGAATGTTATTCTTCCTTCAATTGGGGGCTAATAGAAATTATAAGAAAGCAGGGCATTCAGTTTACTGCCCTAAGGTAGGGCTACAAATAGCAGAGTAATAATATGTGCTGATTCTGAAGATGATACCACTGACCCATTATGAGAGAGTAATAATATTACAGTATTTCTCCATTATTACAGTATACTCCATTAGTATTTTTCCCTATTTTACCCTTTTTTTATCAGACATTGATTTACTAGACCAGACTGAAAGTCCCCAAATGCACTGAAATCAATAGAGACTCTGAGTAGTCTCTATTGATTTCAAACATAAAACCAAGAGTCAGAGTCTCTATTGATTTTAAACATAAAACCACACCCAAATCACATTATAATAGTGATGTAGCAAAGTACCAACATATATGGAGTCTGAATTATAGGATTCACTTATTTGGTATAGAAAATAACATTCCCAGTTGACTCTGAAGCATGCTTCATACCGAAGGATTCACAGTGAGTAAGTAATACTCTTTTTCTTTTCCAAGTTTAGAAACAATAAAAAATACACAGATCAGACAGAAAGAAATGGCAGGGCTATGAAGTGGTCACACAAGTTAGCTACAGATTCACTCTCGATTCACAGTCCTAGTCCCTAGCGTAACTTGAGACAACCCAGATCACCATGATAGGAATGTCCTTCTTCTTTCAGTTGGGGGCTAAGAGAAATTGTAATAAAGCAGGGCATTCTATTTACTTCCCTGAGGTATGTCTACAAATATCAAAGTAATGAAGTTTATCCCAAGGTAGAGAAGTAATAAAATATGTCTTAGCTACCTTATAGCCCACACTGATTCTGAAGAAATAACACAAAATTTTGTCTGTGTTCTTTATCTAATGTGCTATCAGAAATTTCAGTATTCCAAAATCATTCTAGCTGTATTTGAAAGAGTCAGCATCACTAATCCATGACACATTTTAGGAAATAATGGTAAAAGTTGACAAGTGTTGGGGCTGCGCCTGTGGCTCAGTGGGTAGGGTGCCAGCCCCATATATCGAGGGTGGTGGGTTCAAACCCAACCCCGGGCAAACTGCAACAACAACAAGAAAATAGATGGGCGTTGTGGTGGGCACCTGTAGTCCCAGCTACTCGGGAGGCTGAGTCAAGACAGTCACCTAAGCCCAGGAGTTAGAGGTTGCTGTGAGCCATGTGACACCATGGCACTCTACTGAGGGTGATAAAGTGATACTCTGCCTCTACAAAAAAAAAAAAAAAAAATAGTGGACAAGTGTTAGTTATATTTAAATATATGTAAAGAATCACTTTTAGCATTCACTACTTCTTATCATTATTATCTTTGCTTTGGAGCTAGACATTTTTGACAATAAGGATCAAGGGAAAAACTCCCCCTTTGCCCTTTGAAGTTTTGTTGAAAATATCGACTCATAGAAGATAGATTAATAGAAGAAAATGCATACAGATGTATTAATATGTATACAGGGAGAATCAGAGTATTTGCCCAACCCCCCAGTGGGTTGCAGAAGCTTTAATATAGTATAGCATCTTGAGGTTACTGAAAGAATTCAAGCTCAGAGCATGGCCAAAAGCAAATCATGGTAGTAAATCAGGTTATAGTGGCTAATAAGTGAGTGATGGAAGGGAGAAAAGAGGAGGCTTGGCTAGCAAAGGTGGTCTTGTTATGTAAATAAAATTTTCTGAGTAATGGCTCTCAGTGAGAATAGATGGTAATTATTTCTTTCAGACTTTTAAGCTCTTCAGACTCACAGGATTGAGACCTTTCCTAGATCCAGACAAGGAAAGGCCTGGTGCGTCAATGAAGATTCTCTATAAATGTGAACCTCCCTGAGAAGAGATGGATTTGCAGGCATACTTAGGTTTGTTCACTCTCTCAAATATGTCAAAGAAATACATGTTGGGGTAAAATATTTTATTTCCCTGACATGAAAGAAGCATAATTCCCATTTGAAAATGTTCAACCATCCCTTCATATATATCTGAATTCAGACACATTTGGAATATTCCAATACCCTCTTTTTAAAGCCACATTACATACTTAACAGAAATGCATATGGAAGAGGAAGACAGATTTTTAAAACTATTTCCTTAGATTTTAAAGCCCTAGCCATTATCAAGACTTAGGGTAGATGAGGAATATGCTTATGTGCTGTGAAATGGGAGAAAAATTGTTATGAACATAGCTGCTTTTCAGATAATTTTTAAGAACAACTTTAGAAACAAATACATATGGAAGCTCAAGTTCTGAAAGTTGAAAAAATCTGTGCTTATATAGCCAGCCAATATGAAGTTGAGAGATACAGAATTTTATAAATTAATGTCTTGGAAATTCTTTTAAGTTAAGATGGAATGATGAGAACATTTCACTTCTGAATTATTTTAAATTGAGGAAAATCAGAGATTCAGATAAAGGAGAAAATAGTTTTTAAAAAATTGATTCCTACTAATGTATGCAAATTTAAATACAAATTATTAGAATGGTAAGTATCCAAATATTGTTGCTGTGCATTATGAAGTGGCTTTATACATGGTATATAATAAAGGTAAATGAAAATGAAATATTGCATGAGATTTATCTGGTGATATTTTTATTAGAAAAAGGGTATTTTCAATTTTTTCACTAATAAAGATGAATTTAGTATCAATCTATACACGGGTAAAAAATATTTGTAGCTGTTTTAAGACCTGTGTTTTAAGATAACCATTTTAGAGCCAGTTCAATTTAATATATTTTCACTAAACATTTCTTTTCAAAAGGGGAATATTTTGAATAAGAAAATGAAACATCAGCTTCTCTTCTCCTAGCTGATTCTCAAACTGATAGTTTTGCTTAGTTGAATAGCTGTTGCTCGGGAACATAAAGTAATACAATTTGCCTCCAGGAACACATTGTCAACCTTCTTGACCCCAGATGATTCTCTAAAAAGGCATCTTGCGATACATCTTGTGATAGTGAAGAATAAATTCCTTTTGTTTATGTATGCTTTTCTCCTTACAAAATCTATCGTGTTGTCAAGGGAGTGCCTGTGTTCCTACAACCTTATCACTCAAATGTACTAAAATGACAAAATACTTTTCCTGCATCTCATAAAGATAGCTTTTTTCCCCTTCCTTCTTCCCCCTCTTTTTAATAGTAAAGACTCTGGAAAATAAGATGTGTTATCAGCCCTCATCCAAGCTAAACATAAGGAGATTTTTTTCAAAATTTCACTCCTTCCTTCTGCTCATTCAATAAAGACCACAAAGAATTTAATACTTCTTTTAGACAAAACATATAACTGCTCATCTAAAAAAGAAGGCAACCCTCTAGGACACCAGTATTTATATTTCATGGATCTGTGAAGATCTGCGCACTTAAGCAGTTACAATTATATCTCTGTTCCAAGTTACATAGATACGTTTTGGAATAAGACCACCCACTGTAGGATATGATGCTCAATCATCCCACTCTGTCCTGTTTGTAGCCGTTACCCTACACTCTAATAGTCCCACTCCAATAACTCCCATTATAACACCTGCTCATTTACTCAATACATATCACTAGATATCATATGGTGTCCTAAGCATTTCCTGAATAAAACAGAGAACACTGAAACAAGAATCTCTTCCCTGTGGAGGTTACATTCTGTGATAAGGGATATAGAGAGACAAATGATAAGACAGTGAAAATATGTAAGTGTGTTAGAAAGTAATATGTAACCAGAGACTAAGGGAGGGTGGGAGTATAAATTGTGGTTTTAAATATAGCCGTCATTAGACCTGATTGAGACATTTAAGTAAATCTTAGAGGTAGCATGGTAATTATCCTGACAGATATCCTGGGAAGGAGCACACCACACAGAAGTAACAGTCAGCACAGAGTCCCTGAGACAGAAATAAAACTACCATAATCTGGGAAGACACCAGGTCCCTAAATCTAAGCAGAATAAATAAAATAAGTGAGAAGAATAACAGATGAAGCTAGAGAAAAGAATCCAGGCCTTAGAGGTCCTTATAAAGAATGTAGATTTTACTCTGAAACAGTGGGATCCAATAAGGAAGATTGACATGATCCATCTTAAATTATCAAGTTACTGTCTTAAGAATGGGATACACGAGCAGGAATTACTACCAAGAGGTTATTGTAGTAATCAAGGGAGGAATTTAAGTGGTCATAAAACAGAGATATTTTGATGTAAGGGCCAATAGGGTTTCTTAACCAAATAGCCATGGGGTGAGGAAGGTGGAAAAGTAGAAAGGAAGAGTCCAATTTTTAGGCCTGATAAATCTGAAAAAGAAGACAACCCTCTAGAATACTAGTATTTCATGGACCTGTGAGACCTGTGCATTGAAGCAGTTAATGGTCACATCCCTCCTGATCTAAATTACATGGAACTATGCCACCCATTTCAGCATTTAAAGCTGCTTCCAGCCTGTGTCCTACACTCTATTATCCAACAATTTCCCATACCAACAACTACCGCTATTTTAGTACCTACATTAAATGAAACATTAAATTATATATTTTTATTGCAGGCTATGGATGGCACATGTATAACTAGAACAAAATGAACTGAATTTAAACACTTGTTCTTCCATTTAGTAGGTAAGTCATTTTATCTTCCAGGTTTCCAATTTACATATCTTTAAAAGGGCATATTATCTATTTATTAAAATCTTATTGAAAGAATTTAATAACATAATATAAAATGCCTAGTTTTTTTTTTTTACTTGTTATTAACTGTTAGATTTTACTAAACAAAATAAACTGAGCTTGTTTAGAGAAATAGTAAAAGTGTGTAACTAGACTTGCCACATGAATAAACCAGCCCCCAGATTCCTAACCTGGGCTAGGTTCAGTGGCTCACACCTGTATCACAGCACTTTGGAAGGCTGAGGTAGAAGGACTGCTTAAGGCCAGGAGTTTGAGACCATCCTAGGCAACATAGTAAGACCATCTTCACAAAAAATTAAAAAAATTAGTTAGGCATCATGGCATGTTTCTAGAGTCCCAGCTTTTCAGGAGGCTGAGGAGGGGACTGTTGCTTTAGCCTAGGAATTTAATGTTCCAGTGTTAACAATCAGCTATAATGATTCTACTACATTCTAACCTAGACCACAGAGCAAGGCTCTGTCTCTAAAACAAAGAACCTTAAATATGTTTTTCAGCCATCTTTAAAACTAAATCTCTAGTATTCTATATTTATAGGCCTTACATTATATCTTCCCATAAGAAATTGCTTCAAATTCCTTGAGAGTAATATAATAAGAAGCAATTTCACATCAATACATTCCTACTGGGAACTAAGCCTCTGCTTTGATTTTTTCTTAAGTTAAAACCAAAGGGACACTTTACAGCACCAATTAGGAAAAGAAAAAAATAAACACAGTGGTAAAACTTAGTTCATGCTTCAATAGCTTTACCAGGCAGACTCATATCTGCATTATGAAAAACTACTAAGGCTTTATTAGACAACTAAATGAAAAGAATACCTCTCTTTAGTATATGTATTTCAGAGATTCTCATTCAGAGTCCTGGTCTCTCTCCCAGGCTAGAGTACAGTGGCACAATAATAGCTTGCTGCAGTCCTCTCCAACTCCTGGGCTTAAGCAATCCCCTGTTTTAACTTCTCAAAGTGCTGTGATTATAGATATGAGCCAGCATACACAGCATTTAAAGGTCTATTCTTCAAATCTTTTCAACAATCTTAAAGTAAATTTATTTATTTAATAAATTTATTTTACCAGAAATTTTTTAATTTATATTTTAGTCCATATATTTAATAGATATCTAACTCACAAACACAATATAACATAACTTGTCTTCAGTTTGTTCCAAGGTATAAATCCAAATTCATATATATCCCTAACATTTGGAATACTAGAATGTTACTATTAAATGATTGCAGATACTTGTTAGTGCATCGCACATAATTTCATTCATCAAATAACAATCCAAATTACTTTATATTCAAGGTAATTTTCTAAATTGGTCCAAGAGGGATCAATGGACAGAATTACATATTGAAGAAAGTCCTCAAGAAGAAAATTGATGTTAGCTGGATATTTCGTTGTGTACAGAGGAATAAAGAGCAATAGGATATTCAAAACATACGTGAATATATATAGTTTAAGTGTCTTCATTTTTTAATTCCTTAGAAGATAATTGACGCTAGAAAACAAAGAAAACAAACAAAACTTAATAGTGTATTGTGGAAATAAAACTATGATAATAGCTCAAAGAAAACATGGAAAAATTGAACTGTACTATTACAAGTTTCTTACATGGTCTGTGAAGTAAGTAAGTTCAAGTTTCATTTTGCAAACTAGTACCATGTTTTCCCGAAAATAAAACATCCACCGAAAATAAGACCTACTTACAGGTTTCTTTCTGGGTGAAATATAAGGCATCCCCCCCCCCAAAAAATAAGGTCCCCTTAGGCTCTGTCTCAGAATGAAAATTAATTTACCATAAACTGGTTGCTAGGGCCGCCCCAATTGGAGTCTAGCAACCAGTGATGTTACGTGGAGTCCTGACGTCACTGCTGTGTGGAGGCAGAGCGAAGGTCGGAGTGAGCAGTGAGCACTGGGCGGGAGAGAGGAGGAGACTTCCACAGATGGATGTAGAAGAACAGGAGGATCAGAGCAGACAGACACAGCAAAGGTGGTGAGAGCTGGTCTGTCTCTGGTGATACTGCCTGATGCTCACAGTGGCCCTCGTGATGACTGAAGGTTCTCAGTCAGTGGCAGACCCTGCTCCAGCCCAGGTCCAGGCCCCAGCCAGCCCAGTTACAGTCCCCAGGCAGGCCCCAGGGCAGAAATGTCTGATAAAGGGGTGGGAGGGATGTCTGGTGAAGGTGTTCAGTGGCACAGGGGTGGGGGGAGGGAGATCACTTAAAATGACACAGGTGGATCAGAGGGGGCAATCAAAATGACACAGGAGGATCAGAGGGGACAATCAAAATGACACATGAGAATCAAAAGGGGTTACTAAAATGGTAATCCCCCCTCTGATTCTCCTGTGCTATTTTGATTCTCCCCTCTGATCCCCCCATGTCATTTTAAGTGATCCTCCTCCCCCCACCCTGATACCCCAGTTCCTTTTTTTTTTTTTACCTGTAGAAATGAGCGCAAAAAGAAAAAGCTACTCCATGGAGTGCAAGAAAGGAATCGTGGAAGACTTCTGTAAAGAGAAGATGTTTCACCAGGAAATTCAGGGATTGGATTATTATGATGATGTTCCAGAAGATGATGACATGATTGTCATTGAATAAATGAGTAAATTCTTGATACTGTAGGATTCAGTTTGTCTGGTTTGTGTTGACAACTACTGTACTACTGTACCATATACAGGTAATAAATTTCCTTTATTTTCATTTAACAATAAATGTGTACTGTATTCTTCTTCATGGAAAAATAAGACATCCCCTGAAAATAAGACCTAGTGCATCTTTGGGAGCAAAAATTAATATAAGACACTGTCTTAT
>CAUYPK010027818.1:0-31392 GCA_963574355.1 Loris lydekkerianus
TTCCCCATGCCCCACTGTGTCATTAATTGTCATTAATTGTCCTCATATCAAAGTTGAATACATAGGATTCAATGCTTCTCCATTCCTGTGATGCTTCACTAAGAATAATGTGTTCCACCTCCATCCAAGTTAATATAAAGCCTGCAAAATCTCCATTTTTTAATGGCTGATTAGTGTTCCATGGTATACATATACCACAGTTTGCCAATCCCTTTCTGGGTTGAGGAGCATTTAGGCTGTTTCCACATTTTAACGATTGTAAATTGAGCTGCAATAAACAGTCTAGTATAAGTGTCTTTATGATAAAAGGTTTTTGGGTTTTTTCCTTCTGGGTAGATGCCCCGTAATGGGATTGCAGGATCAAACGGGAGGTCTAGGTTGAGTTCTCTGAGGGTTCTCCATACTTCCTTCCAAAAAGTTTGTATTAGTTTGCAGTCCCACCAGCAGTGTAAAAGTGTTCCTTTCTCTCCACATCCATGCCAGCATCTGCATTTTTGAGATTTTGTGATATGGGCCATTCTCACTGGGGTTAGATGATATCTCAGGGTGGTTTTAATTTGCATTTCTCTAATAATTAGGGATGATGAGCATTTTTTCATATGTATTCTAGCCATTTGTCTGTCTTCTTTAGAGAAGGTTCTGTTCATCTCTCTTCCCCATTGATGCATGGAATTGTTGGGGTTTTTTTTCTTGTGGATTGGTTTAAGTTCTATATAGATTCTAGTTATTAAGCTTTTGTCTGATTCAAAATATCCAAACATCCTTTCCCATTGGGTAGGTTGTCTATTTGCTTTGGTTGTTGTCTCCTTAGTTGTACAGAGGCTTTTCAGTTTAATTAAATCCTATTTGTTTAATATTGCTGTTGTGGCTATTGCCATGGCAGTCTTCTTAATAAAGTCTTTCCCCAGGCCAACATCTTCCAGTGTTTTTCCTATTCTTTCTTTGAGAATTTTTATTGTTTCATGCCTTAAATTTAAGTCCTTTATCCATCTTGAATCAATTTTTGTGAGTGGAGGAAGGTGCAGGTCCAGTTTCAGTCTTTCACATGTGGATATCCAGTTCGCCCAGCACAATTTATTGAATAGGGAGTCTTTCCCCCAGTGTACGGTCTTGTTTGGTTTATTGAAGATTAGGTGGTTGTAAGTTATTGATTTCACTGGTTTTCTATTCGATTCCAAATGTCTATGTCTCTATTTTTGTGCCAGTATCATGCTGTCTTGACCACTATGGCTTTGTAGTACAGCCTAAAATCTGTTATGGTGATACCCCCAGCTTTGTTTTTATTACTAAGAAATGTCTTAGCTATATATGGTTTTTTCTGGTTCTATACAAAATGCAGAAGTTTTTTCCAAGTCTTGAAAATAGGATGTTGATATTTTAATAGAGATGGCATTTAATCGGTAGATTGCTGTAGGACGTATAGACATTTTTAAAATGTTGATTCTTCCCAGCCATGAGCATGGTATGTTCTTCCTTTTGTTAAAGTCCTCTGCTTTTTCCTTTCTTAGGGTTTCATAATTTTCTTTACAGAGGTTCTTCACCTGTTTCGTTGGGTATATTCCTAAGTATTTCATTTTCTTTGGAGCTATGGTGAAGGGAGTATGTCCTTAATTAGCCTTTCATCTTGCCTGTTGTTGGCGTATACAAAGGCAAATGGCTTGCGGACATTGATTTTATATCCTGAGACATTACTGTATTTTTTGATGACTTCCAAAATTCTTGTGGTTGGTCTTTGAGGTCCTCTTAATATAAGATTGTATCATCAGCAAAGAGGGGGAGTTTGACCTCCTCTGTTCCCATTTGTATGCCCTTTATTTCCTTGTCTTGCCTAATTGTATTAGCTAGAACTTCTAGCACTATGTTGAATAGTAATGGTGACAGAGGACAACCTTGTCTGGTTCCAGTTCTAAGTGGAAAAGCTTTCAGTTTTACTCCATTCAGTAAAATATTAGCTGTGGATTTGTCATAGATAGCTTCAATCAGTTTAAGAAGTGTGCCATGTATGCTAAACTCTTCAGTGTTCTAATTAGAAAAGGATGCTGGATTTTATCAAGTGCTTTTCCTGCATTAAGTGCTTTTCCATGACAGGATCACATGGACTTTGTTTTTGCCTCTGTTGATGGGATGATTAACATTTATGGATTTACATACATTAAACCACCCTTGCATCCCCGAGATGAAACCTACTTGATCATGATGTATGACTTTTTTTTATGATAAGCAGTAATCTATTGGCTAGGATTTGGTTGAGAAATAGTGAAATTGGTCTAAAGTTCTCCTTTTTAATTGAGTCTTTTCCTGGTTTTGGTATCAGGGTGATGTTGGCTTCATAGAACGTGTTGGGGAAGATTCCTTCCTCCTCAATTTTTTGGAATAATTTCTGCAGTATAGGAATAAGCTCATCTTTGAAGGTTTGACAGAATTCTGGTGTGAAGCCATCTAGACCAGGGAATTTTTTGTTGGAAGCTTTTTTATTGTTTCCTTGATCTCAGTGCTTGAAATTGGTCTGTTTTGGAGATCTTTTTCATCTGGGGTAAATCTAGGGACAGGGTGTGATTCCAAATATTTGTCCATTTCCTTCACATTGTCAAATTTCTAGGCACAGAGTTTCTGGTAGTATTCAGAGATAATCTCTTGTATCTCTGTGGCATCAGTTGCATTTCCCCTTTATCATTTCTGATTGAGGTTACAAGAGATTTTATTTTTTTATTTGTAGTTAGTCTGGCCACAGATTTATCTATATTATTTATTTTTTCAAAAACTCAACTTATTTCATTAATTTTTTGAATGATTCTTCTGTTTTCAATTTCATTAATCTCTAATTTAATTTTCGATATTTCTTTTCTTCTGCTGGGTTTAGGCTTAGATTATTCTTCTTTTTCCAATTCCATCAGATGGCTTGTCAGTTTGATGATGTGCTCTCTTTCTGTTTTTCAAATGTAGGCATCTAAAGCGATAAATTTTCCTCTCAGGACTGCTTTTGCTGTATCCCACAGGTTTTGGTAACTTGTATCTTCATTGTTGTTATACTCAAGGAAGTTAATGATTTCCTTTTTTATTTCTTCCCACTCACAACTGTCATTCAGCATAAGGTTGTTTAACTTCCATGCCTTTATGTGAGGTTGAACTTTTTGTTTGAGTTGAGTTCCACCTTCAGTGCCTTGTGGTCTGAGGATGCAAGGTAACTTTTCAGTTCTTTTGATTCTGCTGAGGTTTATTTTGTGTCCAAGAATATGATAAATTTTAGAGAATATTCCATGGGATGGTGAAAAGAATGTATATTCTTTATCTTTGGGATGGAATGCTCTATACATGTCTATCAAGCACAGTTGTTCTAGGGTCTCATTTAAATCTCTTAAATCTTTGTTTAATTTCTGTTTAGAGGATCTGTCCAGCTCTGAGAGAGGATGTTAAATCCCCTGTTACAGGATTATTATAGGATATCATATTGCTCAGACTAAGTAAGGTCTGTTTCAAGAATCTGGAAGCATTTAAATTGGGTGCATAAATACTTAGAATTGAAATGTCTTCTTGTTGTATTTGTCCCTTGACCAATATCAAGTGACCACCATTGTCTTTTTTTACTTTAGTTGCTTTAAATCCACATGTATCTGAAAATAGGATTGCAACCTCTCTTTTCTTCTGAATTTCATTTGCCTGAAAAATTAATTTCCATCCCTTAACTCTGATTTTTAATTTGTCTTTTGACATGAGGTGTGTTTCCTGCAGATAGCAAATAGATGGCTTGTGTTTTTTAATCCAATCAGCCAATCTATGCCTCTTCAGTGAGGAATTCAAGCCATTGACATTTATTGAGATAATTGATAAGTGTGGGAGTGTTCTATTCATTTTATTTTGTGAAACTCCATTGCTTACTTTTGTCTTTTGCATCATTGTGGAAGCTAGGTTCTGTCCTTTAATTTCTGGGTACTTTGCTGAAGGTCCATTGTGATGGTCAACGTGTGTTGAACAGGTTAAAGTATTTCCTGTAAAGCTTCTTGTGGCAAATTTCCTCAATGTTTTCATATCAGCAAAAGATTTGATTTCTCCATCAATTTTAAAGCTTAGGTCAGTGGAATCTAGAATTCTGGGCTGGAAATTGTTCTGTTTAAGTAGATTAAAGATAGATGACTATTGTCTTCCGCTTGAAAAGTTTCATTAAAGAAGTCTGTGGTCACCCTGATGAATTTGCCCCTGTAGGTCAGTTGGCGCTTATTCCTGGCAGCTTGCAAAATCTTTTCCTTTGTCTTTAGATAGATTCATCACAATGTGTCTTGAAGAAGCTCTATTTGAATTGAGGTGACCAGGGGACTAATATCCCTCTGAAAGGAGTATGTCAGAATCTTTTGTGATATTTGGGAAATTTTCATTTATAATATTCTCTAGAATGGCTTCCAGTCCTCGGGCATTTTTCTTCCCCTTCTGGGATACCTATAACTCGTATGTTTGAACGTTTCATAAAGTTATCTCAAGAGCTTTATCCTCTACCTCTGAGATTCTTTCTTCTGCATGATCTAATCTGTTGTTGCATCTTTAAGTTCCCTAATTGACTGCTTCAGTTCCTTCAGCTCTGCTGTATCCTTTCTGTATTCTTCGTGTCGTTCATCTCTTATTTGATTCTGTTTTGGATTTCCTTTGGCTATTTTCCACTTTCTCAGCAATTTCCTTCATGGTTTTCATCACCTGTAATTTAAATTCCCCTTCTGTCATTTCTAACATTTCTTTATAAGTGGAACCCTCTGCTGTAGCTACCTCATGGCTTTAAGTTTTGTTTGCTCTTTCTCTTCTAGTTCCTTGAGAAGTGATATTAGATTGTTAATTTGTGATCTTTCTCTCTGTTTGATATAAACATTTAAGGTTATGAAATTTTCCCTTAGAACTATTTTTACTATATCTCATAGATTTTGATAGCTTATGTCCCGTTTGTCTTTCAGTTGGAGGATTCTTTTGATTTCAAACTTAATTTCATTCTCCTGTGATTGTCACAGTTCAAGTCGGTGCAGGATGATCTTCATATAGATTGGTCAATTGTCATCCCCCATACATTGCTGGAAACTCAAGATGGCAACTGGATGAGACTCTCCAGGGAGGCTGGCCTTGCAAGGGATTGCTGTACCTATGGTCTCATTATGGAGGTGCCAGTGGAAGCTAGGTCAAGGCAGTGGTCATAAGTGTCCAGGCTGTAGGCATTTGCTCTAAGTGGGTTCAGGTTTAATGGTAGCTTGGGGCTGAATGGTCCCTGGCAGAGCACTGAACCACAGGGCAATTCCACACTCCTAGTTATAGCAGTGATAGTCTCAGGGGCAATTTCAGAACTCAGGTATAGCTGGGTAACCTTGGAGATCAGGGCAGACATGGCTCCGGCAGCACAAAATCATGGAGGTAGAGCCACATGCCCACACCTTGAGAGTGGTACAAAATGAGCTCCTTCTATCCAGCCATCTTCTCTGGATCCTTTGGCTTCTAAAATGTATTTTGATATAGAATCTAGATCTGGCTAAATTAAAACTAAACTGGAACTTCTGGAGCAGAACTGTCATCCTAGCAACTACCATAAAGTCTTGGTGGTAGAGCCCAGGGGCTTGACAGGAACACTGGAGTCTCAGGGGTGAAGCAGGATTAGCACTAGAGCTCCAGGGGCACAGTCATAGGCCCAGAGGCAGTGGGAGCCTTGGAGCAAGAGCCACATAGGTGGAGCCACAGGGTCAGACAGCAGTGAAAGAACCATGGAGACAGGGCCAAATGAAGCTGGACATGGGTCTGGCAACACAGAACCATGGAGGTAGAGCCACATGGGGCAGGCAGCTCCAGGGGTATGAGAACCATGGAGGTGGAACCACACAGGGTAGGTAGCAATGTGGAGTCACAGGTTTTGGGCTGTGGGCTGGGAGGCCACTATGGTCAACTTCTCAGATGGCATCTGGGACATCTGTGGTACCTGTTTATATATGCATAAAGTCTAATCATATGGCCATGTCGTAAATACAAAGGACAATATATTGTGAATTCATTTTTATTTAACTCTAGAGAAATATAAATATAAATAACCTTATCAGAAAGAAAAATTTGAAAACAAAATAGTATACATGAAGAGCTGTTTGCAGGAGCAAATTGATAATAATGATGCTCTCAATCCTACACTTGGATACTGTAAATAAGAAATGCAAATAGACTAAAGAACAAAAATATGATTCTCCACTGCAACATTACTGAGAAAAGGTATAATTTTATCCCCCATGGTCTTTGGCATAAATAGTTAGGCATACATATAGAGTTCGCAAAGCTATTGACAACCTGTTTCTCTCTAAAACTAAATGTTATTTTCTTCTTTGATATGAAGTCAATATGCAGATTACCCAATTTACACTTCAGTTACTTTAAACATACTTTTTTAAATATGTCATTAAATTCCATAAGTTTAAAATCAGAAAGACCTTACAATCCCCTCTCTAAACCTGTTTCTGAATCATAATACCAGGAAGTTCAAGATGTATTTTTCTGGCTGCTATCTACTAGAGAGATGTAAAGATAAGTAAGATAGTTCCATTGGGAGGAAAATCTTTCTAGCACAGACTACTGAGCTTTCCTATGTTTTCCATAGGTAAATTCTGCTTTTAAATTTTAATACTGAATCAAACCCTGAAATCTAGGAAAGCTTTTAGTATATTCATTCTCCACCAAGGACAACTTTGCCCTTCCCCCCACCCTGGATGTTTGGCAGTGTCTGGAAACACTTTGGTTGTCACAGCTGGGGAAGTGGGGAAGTTGATAGTGCTATTCATCTAGTGGATTGAGGCCAAAGATGCTGCTAAATATTCTACAAGGCACAGAACAGAGAATTACAAAATGTTAATATGCCAAAGTTGAAAAACCTTTATCTCATGTTGTAAAAGGAACAATTATAGTCACATTGCTCAGATTAAATTTGGAATTCTGGCAAGAACACCTACATAAAAGATGCTTCTGTTATCACATCCATTCCTAAGGTTAATTACTGTTTTAAGTATATCTTGACTGCAGTACTTTAGAAAGTGAAACTGTGATCACATTTTTTTAATATGCCTTGTTTAATTTAATTGGTTTGAATTTTACATTAGGAAATAGTACTTTCACATGTTCACAATTTTGAGTCAAAGATTAAGATAGCCTTGTGTTAAAAAAGAGAAAATAAAAACATGTTCAAGATTTAGAAATTTTTAATTATCAAAACATTTACTAATTTTTCTTCTTTTCTACAAACCACAATCAGAATTATCTTCAATTGTAACATATATACCTAACTGTTTTTCAATTCAATGAATTACTCCAGATCACATCCAAAATATTAGCCAGATCTATGCATGCAAAGCATAATTGAGTCCCTCATTTATGTTCACTGTGGTTCACAGAGTGATAAGAAAAAGAGGCCTAGTTGACATGTTTTCATACCACTTTTGTGGCAGAGCAATGAAACTATGATTAAACAGACTAACCACAAATTGTGGATTCATTCAATCTCTCTACAATTATGTAAATAGAAATTTCAGATTTGTTTTAACCATTGTCAAAATGACACAGTTCCTTTTCAAATAATTTCCTTTACCAAAAATAGCTTGACTTTTTAATCTAGGTTAAGTGGAGACAACAAGTAAACAAACCAATGACATGAGAATCCATTGACCTCTATTGAATGGTACACTGAGGAATCTAAAATTTACTAAGTGGAACCAGAGGAGAAAATGAAACACAGGAAAACCCATAACTTTAAACTTTTACAAAGTAATACTTTGGGTCAAATAATATAATTCCAGTAACAACATCTTATTGTTTTCAGAAAGAAGAATAAGTAAAAATTTGATCTAAACATGCAGTTTTCTAGCAGGATATCTCTGAGATGAGTTTAAAAATGGGCTTTCAGAATAATGTAGCAATACCCTATTTCAATGTTCTTCATTTCATATGGAACTAGAAAAAACCCTGAATAGCCAATATAATTCTACAAAATAAAAACAAATGTGGAGGCATCACATTACCAGACTTCAGGTTATAAGTCTGTGGTGATCAAAAGAGCATGGTATTGGCACAAAAACAGAGACAAATGGATATATGGAACAGAATAGAGAACCTAGAGATGAAACCATCCTCATATCACCATCTGATCTTTGATAAACCCAACAAAAACATATGCTGGGAAAAACGACCCCTATTTAGTAAACGGTTCTGAGAAAACTGGTTAACTACTACATATAAAAGACTTAAACTGGTCCTGCACCTCTCACTTATAAAAGTTAACTCATGCTGGATAAAAGCTTTTTAAATCTAAAACATGAAATGATAAAATCTCTAAAAGAAAGTGTGGGAAAAACTCTTATCAATATCAGCCTTGGGAAAGAATTTATGAAGAAGACCCCACTGTCAAATGCAGCAACAACATAAATAAATAATAGGACCTGATCTAGTTTAAAAGCTTCTGCATAGCTAAGAACCCAATCAACAAAGCAAATAGACCATCTTCAGGATAGGAGAAGTTATTCACATGTTACAAATCTGACAAAGGGCTGATAACCAGAATCTACACAGAACTCAAATCAACAAGAAAAGAGCAAATGACCCCACTGATCAATGGGCAAGAGACATGAACAGAACCCAACACATACATGAAAAAAAAAAAAAAATGCTTACCATCCCTAATCATCAGAGAAATGCAAGTAAAACCACTTTGAGGTACCCCTGAGAATGAGAGTAGCCCACAGTGAGAAGAAGCCTACATCACAAGGTCCCAAGCTGCAGATGCTGACCTGGGTGCAGAGAAAAAGGCACACTTTGACACTGTTTGTAGGATTGCAAACTAGTACAGCCTTTTTGGAAAGAAGTATGGAGAATCCTTAAAGAACTAAAAGTAGACCTTCCATTTGATCCCTCATTCCCATTACTAGGTATCCACCCAGAAGGAGAAAGAAATTTTACCATAATCACAGTTTACTTCACAATTGCCAGAACGTGGAAACAACCCAGTGCCCATACCCATGAATGGATATGTGTAAACCACAAAATACTATTCAGCCATAAAAGAAGGATGGAAACTTTGTACCTTTTCTATTTACCTGGAAGGATTTGGAAAACATTCTCCTAACTAAGGTATCTCCAGAATGGAAAAGCAAGTAACCAATGGACTCAATACTCAGTCAAAACTAGTAGGTTAACAACTATAAGCCCATAAGAGAGAAAAAGATAATTAAGAAGACAATTCAAGAAGAGGAAGGGCCAGAAGAAGTCCAGTAAGTTCCCATCTAATGTGTACAAAGTACGGTATACAGGACACTTCCTGGGTGAAAGACTCAACTACAACTTGGACCTTACCTCACAAACACAAACAATGTAACCTGATCATGTACCCTTTTATTAACCAAAAATAAAAAAATAAATAAATGTGCTGTTAAATTGACATTAATGTTCATGAACAGGAATCATTTACAAAGTGACCTAAATTGTATCTGTAACCGCATGCATGCTCAAAACAGCTTTGTGCCTTTTGGATTTTGTGTCACATAAAGCACTTCACATTCTGTTGGGAAAAGAAGCCCCCACGTAGAGTCAAATGTTTGTCAAATTGGTAGAGATATCACAGACTCGTGCTTTGCCATGACTTCCTCACCTTTTAAAAATGGGCCCTGACAGTCAAAGCAGATGAAGTTCAAAACCTAACTGGACATCTCTGCTGTAAAGCACTTGACAATTTGAGCGTCTGACCCAGACTCAAAAGCCTCTGAGCCCTGCTGGTGTTGCTGGAGTGTTCTTAAGTGTCCCTTTCTCTCTTGTACCTGGCTTCTCACCACCACGACTGACTGGTGTCATTTGTACCCTCATTTCTTTCACTCCCTCGCCCAATAGCACAAGCTTCATTGAGGAAACTGAAGCTCAGAGTATGCAAGCTGTACTTACAGCTCGCAAAGGCAAAACCACAGAGGTCCAAATGTCAATTTAAGAACCTTAAGAACAACACAATGCCCTGTGACTTTTAGAGGTCATTTGAGAGATTCTTTCCAGGATTCCATGTGAACTCTCCCCTCTCCTTAACCATGCTCATCTCTTACTGATAGAAAAAGCAATTGTGAAGAATAGTTATATCAATTCACTTTACAGCAACAATTTACTAATGTCTTTCATTCAATCCTCATAACAACCATATAAATTATGTACTCTTTGTCATTACTGTTATTAGCATTATTAACGTTATTTCTGTTGCTGAGAGAAAGCTCAGCAAATCGGCCAAAATAAGGACTTGAGTCCAAAGACCTGACAGTGAGTTTTCTGTATGAATTCAAGAAAACTGCTTCACCTCTCTGATGACCTGTCCCTTCATCAATAAAGTTGGTCTAAAACAGATGTCTCAGAGTCACAGGGATAACTAAATAATGTAACATGAGTGGAAGTACACCAGGTAATACTTACAGCACAGTATGTATAATCCCATCTTAAAAAACTGAGGTTGGTTGATTTAATGTTGCTAGATCTTTTTGTTGTTATTGTTTTCTTTTTTGCAGTTTTTGGCCTGGGCTGGGTTTGAACCCGCCACTTCCGGCACATGGGGCTGGCGCCCTACTCCTTTGAGCCACAGGCACTGCCCCTTTGCTGGTTCTTTTTAAAAGAGAATATGATTCACAGAAAGAGATTGGCCTCCACCTTACAGACTAGTATGGTAGAGGAATAGAATGGAAATCTAAGTCTTTAGAGAAGAAGCTACTGGGTCCAATCTGACCCTTCCTCTCCCCACCCCATCTATTAAGAGCAAAGCACTCATTCCCTCAGAAGGATTAGGGGCTGACAGCCCAAAAGTACATCCTCTCAGTGAACCTCCTTCGGCATAGGGGGCCCCATCCTCCAGAATTGTGCTTTCTTCTCAGGGTTGGGTGCCCTCTCCTGACTGGTCACTGCAAGATGCAGAGGCCTGGCGCCCTGGCTGAGCTGTGGATGACACTTGCTTAAAGGCCTTCCTAGTTCCATGGATCTCTGCCGGGTCAGCTGAGGCCTCTGCTGCAGCTGTAACAGAGTTCAGCTTCTTCATCCACCCAGTCTTGCTTCGCTCACCCCTTGCAGATACTGAATCCCCAGAGCACTCCCCCGTAAACCTCCCACTCACAAAGTTTCCGAAGAATCAGACTTAATACAGTCTCATGACTCCAGATTCCACGTTCTTGGCACCACCACTACATGTGAAAGCAGGGAAAATTTCTTCACAATAAAATGGTATCTGCCTGCCAAGTTATCAGCAAATCTTTTAAGATTACAAAACAGAACCTGTAATTTTAGATCATGGCAGGACAGCTTCAAGATCATGATGTACAGAGCCCAAAGCAAAATTAAACACCAAAAATATTCTCTGCTGTCTATTTTGTGCAAGAAGATACAAAATGAGCTAAAACTGGCTCTTGCTATCAAGGAGCCTGCAGTCAAAATGCCTAGGATCTCACCTCTCCATAAAGACAGACAGCAGAGCCGCGGCCACCACAGAAACACCCTGGCTTCAGGGGTCTGGCCCCTTCAAACACACACAAAAAGCATGTTGGCCGCAGAGCAGTCCCGAGTGTCCATAACAGCTGTCTGGATAGCCTTGTTGCTGGAAACCATGGGCCTCACCCACAGTGGTCTTTTCAGAGCAGTTGTGTTTCTGCTGTCATTGTTCCCTTGAGGGCCCTGCATCAAATTGGGTCAATCACATCCTCTCTCCCAATCATTTGGGAGACTGTTTTTATCAGATCAATAATGTGAAACTATAGTAGCGAGACCACAGATGGCTTCCCAAGGCCAAAAGGCAACTCTTTGTTGGATTCTAAAAGAGTTATCATCAGTTTCCCAAGTAGATTTGCTAACGCAATGTGAGTTGGATTCTATTACTTGAAATTCAAAGAAACTCCAAGTCCTCTGTAAAGTTTTGTATGAAACCCCAGAAATTTCAATTATAACTTTGACAGAGAGAGACCATCTCTCTGTGTCTCCCACATGCTGATGTTGATAAAAGCGAAAGAAAACTTGAAAAAATGTCCACCTGTTTCAATGTCACAGGATAGGACTGTGAATCTGGAAATAGAAAAAATAGATATAATTGCAACAAAAAGTTCTTAACAGATCATATAATTGCTTTCTCAAAAGCTTCTAATTGCTTCTTATCATACTTTAAATAAAATCCACTCTTTACGCTGGATGAGCCCTGCATTACCTCCCTTAGCTGACTCTTGGCAGTCTCTGGACTCATCTCCTTCCACTCTCCTCTCAGAGATTCCATCCATACACACTGGCCTCTTTGTTTTTCTCAATCACACTCTACCTCAGGGCCTTTGCACTTGTCATTTCCCAGTCAAGGTGTCAGTATGACCTAAGTGGCTTTTTCCTCTCTTCTTTCAGGTCTCTGCTCAAAGGCCATTTCCTCAGAATCACTGTCCCCAACCTCCCATCTAGAAAACTAGCCCTGCCCCCTCTCTCTCTCTGTCGTCATATTCCACTTAATTGTTCTTCATGGCACTTGTCACTACCTAACAGTACGCATTAGACCTAACTGTTGCAGATTTGTTAATTACTGTCATCCTACTAGATTGTAATCCCCACTTTTGTCATAAATTAGTGTATTTTTGTTCATTGTGGAGATTACACCGTTTAGAATGACTGGCACACAGAAAGTTCTCAAGTGATATTTATTAAAGGGGTGAACAAACAAATGATTAAAATCTAAGCACTGAGACATTTCCATCTGGAGGCAGAGTTTCAACACTGTGGGTTGAGGATTGTGAATGACTTTGCCTCAGTCCCTCATACCTCTCGGGTTGTACAATAACAGCAGGCATATCCCTCCCTGGAGAAGATTCCTGGCAGGCTGAGGCCCACACAGGGAAGAGCTATCCCTCCTGATGCCGTTTCAGCCTGTACCTGAGATGGGACCAGGTAGCACCTGGAGCCTTTAGGAAAGAGAGCCAGGTGTTTTTAACGGCTGCAACCAGAATGCAGCAGCAGTGAGTACTGACAAGGGTAGTCCTAGGCAGGAGGGGGAGACAGGATTGGGCAAAGAGGCAAAGAAGTGATCAGACTGCCTGGTTCTGCTGAAACATCGGTTCTTGCAAAAACAAGTTTTCTCCTACAGGTCCTTTCCTTTGTTAAATGTGTTAAATGGCTTTTTCCAATAACTCCACATACACACACAGCACATTCCCTTCTAGCTTTGATATCTGATAAAACAAAAAAAGTTTGTCATCTTCACCTTTGTAATATTCCATAGTCTTACTTCACCTGCAAAAGCTCTTATGTCTTAAATGTTACATCTCACAAAATAAATTTTGTTTGAGAGTCTTCTAAAGTTCTGTAAAAGCCCATTTATTTTCAAAAGAAATCAGCTGAAACAGGAGTGTGGCTGCCCTTCTGATTTATACAACAGTAAATTGAACTGAAATACGATCTTTAAACAAATATGGCTGGGTACAACACACTCTCAGGCATTCACACCACATATGGGCAGCTGCCTTTCCTATTGTTCTTACCAAATCCATTGATATGGGCAGAGGAACAGCTAAGATTATAAGTGGCTTCAATGGAGAAGTGTTCTTGAAAGATGGACTCAATCCTATAAATACCAGATTTCTTTTCTAAAGTACAGTATGTGAACATAAATAGATTATACGCTTTATCAATGTATTTCCTCAGAAAGTTAGGTAGTAGATAAATCATTATTTTACTTAGTAATCAGGTATCATACCAGTTGACAACTGAACATAAAAACTCATATTACTCAAGGCTACAAAAATATAAAAATATACACTTCGGAGTGTAAATAGAGGTATGATCTCTTCGTGAGAAAAAGACATCAAAAGCCTCAAAAATGTACTACTTTTTATACATGAAACTTTATTTCTGGGAATTTAGACAAAAACAATAATCATAAATGTGCAGAAAGACTTAGTTACAAGTGTGTTAGTATTATTATCATAGTCACGAAAATTTATTAATAGAAATGGCTTCAATGTCCGTGAGGAGAGGCTGAGTAAAACAAGCCATGAACATCCATGCAGGGAGGTGCAATGAAGCCATTACATGATTTTAAAATCCTTAGATGTTTTGAAAACTAATTATGGCAGAGTTTTACGTTTAAAATCTATTTTGTTTTTTAAAATATGGTATAATGCCATTTTAGTTTAAAATAAATGTGCATTTTTACTCCAACAAAAAAGTTTGAGAGAAGATACACAAAATGTTATTAGGTTGCACTTAAGTATTTGAGTTATACATAATTTTTATTTCATTGCCTTTACTCCAAAATCAGCTATCATGAATGCATATTATCTTTTAATAAAAATAATACATATTTTTGAAACTATAAAGAAAATGAACTTAGTCTGCAGTGGAAGATTGAAAAGGAAAGCAGCTGTTTGTTTCAATGACAGAGAGTAATTTTTTTGTGTGCTACTTCTTGGAGATATAGTCCTATCTTGCCACCTTGAAATGATAATAAATAACAACTACTCTTACAATGAAGTAGTGTCAGAGGGCTACAATGAAAAGTCAAAGTAATATTAATAGTCCCAAAGTCATACGTCAAGTAAATGCAAAAGTTCCCTAGAGAAAGATGCTGACGGAATAAATAATCAAGAAGAGAAGAATGTACTTCTAGTAAGTAGTGCTCTTCGTGAGGTGGCAGAGACAGAATAGGTTTGAGAAGCATGATTGGGATCATACAATCAAATAGTTTGTGAAAAGAATAGTTTGGACAATTTTGATCCATATGACCACATTTAAAATTTTATTTGGATTAAAGGATTTATCAAATAATTATATCCTCAAGTTTGTGAATACATGTATCCTACAAACATATCTTTCTTTTATTTTTCTCTAAGCTTGCCTGCTCCTCAGTACACACACACAATCTCTCTCTCTCAACTTACTGCCATGATATCAAAAACAATTAATATTTCTTTGCAGTTTTACCTGGCAACTTTTCTGTTCTATGGTAATCTGGTTACCATAGGGCCTCACTTTTCTATTTTTTGCTACCTAGAAAAAGTCCAAAGGAAATTGAGTTTTTCGATTCATAAAACCACTGCTAAGCTTATAGACTTCTCTTTTTCATTCAAATCACACTCACAATTAAAGACAACAGGAATCACAGTAAAGTTTCATGAAGATAGTCATCTTGTCCTCATTCATTGTGAAGAGAAATATAATCAAGTCTGCACTTCCACTCAAACCTAGGAAAACAAATTTTCCTGGACCTAATGGTTTATAAAGGATTTTCACTCGTACGAGGGAAGAACAAAGACCACACAATACACTCTGATTTGTGGGAACCAGAGAGTTGTGTCAGTCTAGGGGATAACATTATACCTGTCAACTTGTCAAAGTTCGGCAGCTGTGCAAATGGGCAGCTGATTTTGCTCCATATCTTATTCCATGCCTCTTAGCAATGCAGAATCCCTATAGAGAATTTCCAATGAAGAAGACTTCAGTGTGTATAAAAATTTAGTAAAGCATGTTTTAGTTTTTCTTCCCCAATAAGTAGATGCTGAGGCAAAGATTTAAGTGAACATTTATTTGGGAGGTTCAGGAAACTCTAGTAGCAGAGTACAGATCTGAGGATTAAGTTCATGAACTCATCCTAGAAAAAGTGCTACAAACTTCCTATCACTATGGTCACCTTCAAAGTACTCCCCTTGAGAAGCTCTGCACTGACACCAGTACCTCTCCACCCTTCAAAGTAATTTTGAAACTCTTTCTGGAATGGCCATCAGAGCTATTATTGTATTACACTTGATGTCCTGAATGTCATCAAAATGTCTTCTATTCAATATTTCCTTTATCTCTCGATAAAGAAAAAAGTTATTACAGGCGAGATCAGGTGATGGGGAAGGTGTTCTGATACATTTATTTGTTTATTAGCTAAAAGCTTCCTCATACACACTGCCGTGTAAGCTGGCGCATTGTCATGAGGCAAGAATAGTACCTTTCTCATGCCAAAATTTACAGTTAAGGGCAGCACCGGCGGCTCAAAGGAGTAGGGCACTGGCCCCATATGTAGAGGTGGTGGGTTCAAACCCAGCCCCATCCAAAAACTGCAAAAAAAAAAAAAATTTTTTTTCAGTTAAGATTTTCCTGTTTCTCTAACCATGTTTGCTTGGTCTGCTAGTCTTCTCATAGCTGATAATTTTGACAGACAATCTGATGGATTCTGCAATGTTTTCCTCCACTCTGCTTGTTATTGGCCATCCTGCCCCCTCTTCCTCAGTGACACTTTCTCTTCCCACAAAAAAAAAAAAAAAACATTTAATCCATTTTGCACTGCCTTTTTCTTCAAGGCATTATCCCCATAAACTTAGACTAACATGTCCCTGATTTCCCTTACACTCTTGCCAACTTTAACAAGAAATTTACAAATGTTTGTTTGTTGCTCTAATTCAACCGCCAGCATTCTCCAGATGGCACACAAAAACACACAATAGCAATAGCAAACACAACTCAGATACTACTGCATGTCGACACAAACACAGCTGTGAGGTGCTGGTATACCAAGGTTATGAACCCTTACCAAGTTGTGTATACAGTGCTGCCAACATTAGCTCACAGTGGCAAGTTTATGAATTTAATTGACAGACCTTGTAGGAAATAGATTTGGGACAGCCAATGGAGAGTAAGATGTTAGGTGAATCTTGCTTTGGTTAGTTTTTGCCACATAACAAACTGCTCCAACACTTACTAAACTTAAAATTAAACATGTCTCTCACACTTCTGTGAATTGTCTAGGTGGTTTTTTCCTGGGCCAGCACAACTGGCCACTCTAGTCTAGTCAGTCTTTAACTGTCAGACACACATCTAATGGTTGGGCTAGTGAGTTTTAGCTGGAACAGCTAATCTCTATCTCTAAACCACTATAGCTAGACTCCTTAGTCGAAAACCATGGAGAAAGAAAACAAGTCCCAACATGCAAGTACTTTTCAAGCCACTGATTGGGTCATGCTTGCTAATCTCCCAAAAGACAAAGCAAGTCTACTTGGATTCTAGGTTGGGGAAATAGACTCTACTTTTTGATGGGTCATCTGCAATATCACGTAATAGGGAAGAGGAGAATTTGTGGTTTGCAGTTTACTGCCACCTGCCACAATGGATCACTGGAACTTAATCTGGCAGGTAAGCAATTATTCTATACTTCAACAGTAATCCATATAACCCTGGGAAGGAGGAAACTGGGGTATTTATATACAAGTCTTCATCAGTCATTGGAGACACATTGCTCCAGATTAACACATCAACAATTGCAGACAACCACATAGAAGGAGGTTCAAGAATGGACCTCATGCACACTGATGCAAACATTGGCAACTGGAAGTTCTCTGGAGAAACCAGAAATAATAAAAGTCCTGAGGACAGTAATGAGGTCTTGTCTGTGAATGATACAAATAACACACATTTACCTTTCAAAACGATTCAACTAGCTGAAGCAAACAGCTTCAATTATTTCAACTCTTAACTCTATTTTTTTAAGTCATGACATAGTAAACTGCCTAAAAAGAAGCAATAAATATCTCTTCCCTGTTTTCCTGGTTAAAAGAGTAGGATAGTCACTCTCTGGGCCCCATCAAGCAGCTACCTATCAGTAGGAAACAGCTAGCAGAATTTGTACTCAAAGTCAACTTGTTCAGAAAACACTATTTAAGGTCCATGGTATTGTTTCTTATCACACCTAGGGGAACAAGCTAGCCTAGTTTTAGACAATGTCACATGGCATTTTTCAACCACATTAATGGTTAAAGAACATGGTAAATAGTTTTTGAAATGGAATTATCAGAAAAAAGTAGCAATAACATTATTTCAATTACTTTAACCAGGCATTATCAAATGTGAATGTCCATAACATGACATTAAAATGTGATCTTTTGTGTTTATAATATACTTGTGTTCAATATAATGAGTGGTAGTATGTGTAGTGGTTAAGGTCACAAACTCTGAAGTCAGATGCCTGGGTTGGAACCCGGCTGGCCATATACCAGCTATGTGAATTTAAACAATTTACTTCACCTCTTGGAGCCTCCATTTTTTATCTATAAAATGAGGATGATACTGCTTCCTATCCCAAGGAATTGTAGTAAGGATGAATATATATAATACTCTCAGAACAATACTGGACAATATGGTGAATACTATCTATTTTTAGTAATGAATTACCATTCCTACATACTGACTAATATAACTTAATAGCACTCTATTAACTTCAGTTAGCTAGAATTATTTTAAAACAGAAATCAACTAAAAAAACTTTACCAATAGGCTTTAATTACACCCGGATGTTAAATAATACCTTGACAAAATTAGACTCCACAAAAATTAGAAGCAACTGATTCTGACCTCGATGGATTCAAACTTACTTCTTAATGCATCTTGGTAAAAATATAAAAACTAAATGTTCCATGGCACAAAGACACCCACAGACATCCATTTATACAACCCATATACCCACACATACACAAGCTAAACACACATACAGCTAAGAAAGTTTCATGGCGATATTTCCTGCTCTCTTCTATTTTAGTTTATTAAAATGTTCATAGTGATTCACTGTTAATTTCACCATCATGAACTACAGCTTGAAAAATATTTACTATATAACCCTTTCTTATAATAAGAAAATTACATGGGGAAAATATCTGCTCTTCCCATGTCTGGCCACTCTTCTGCCCAGTTCTGCCCAGTTGAGCCAGGGTCAATCTCTCCCTCAGTAGGAAGGGAAACAGCAGACAACTTTATCAGACTATGCTGATATCAGACTACTCCCATTCCTGGTCTTGCTGTCAGCTACCTACTCTTCTCAGCACTTCTCTGAACATGCAAGACATAGTGAGTAAATGTTCCTGTCTGGGAAAATAAAGCCCTCTGCATGACCTAAAGTTCTTTCGCCTATTGAGGACATAAGAAGCATAAGGTTACAGCAAGAAGAGGTCATTAAACCTCTGGGAGCTGCGAGCCCCAGGACTAAAATAATGACCTCTGCCCTTTTATTTAATTGTGGCCAAAGCAGCGCACAGCACAGCATCTAATTTAATCCTTAACTAGTAAACATCTAACAAGGTATTAGGAACATAAATTCTGTAGGGATATCAGATACCAGGTCAGATTAAGTATAGCTTTAGACAAATGGTCCTTATATGACAAAATTACTTAAAACACAATCCACTTACCTTTTCACCTCTTTCTACTTATACCACGATATATCACTAAATTCTACCTTCACTCATGACTCTCACTTCTCATATTCCTTAGGGAGAATTCTACCTCACAAAAAAGTATTAAATAAGAGTTGTCGAGAGAGATGGTGGTGATGGCCATACAATGATGTGAATGTTCTTAATGTCACTCATTTGTACACTTAAAAATGATTAAGATGGAAAATTTTATGTTATTTGTATTTACCACAATTTAAAAATAAACTGTTAAATAGAAGTTCTTTTGAATTTAGACCTTTTTCCTTCCTTACTCCCTCATCTGAACCAAAAAGGAAAAAAACACAAGTCAATATGTAGTATGTTAGTCAAGTAAAATATAGATATTTAAATCTTTGAATCTGTCATCCCTTACCACTTCCTAATTTTTATGGTTTGGGGAACAACCAGAAGAAACATTTACTTGAACAAATCATTTATTTGGATAAAAGTATCCAGCATCCTAACCACGGGTAAAGTTCTCAATAATAAACCTATATCCATAAACAGACCAACATTTTTATTAATTCCAAAGTTGACATGTTAATAAACTGTGTGGCAGAAACCTACTGACTTACTCAAATTGAGTTGTCAAAAGTAATAAAAACATCTTCAAAGAACTATGCAAACATGCTGTTTCAGAAAATATGAAAATGGAAGACATGCTCAACAATTTCTGCTTGGCTACACCTTGAAAACTAAAGAAAACAAGGACATTTTATTTGGGTGCCTCCATTAAATGAAGCATCATTTTTCAGCAAGGCCTTGAAGAAAATCAGGAAAGCAGTTCATTTAACATGTGTTTCTCATTGGCCTTATGAGGTATCCATTCAGCATCTTTAGTAAAAGAACACTGTCAGTAAATACGCTATCTTGCTTTTGAATTTTGATGGCTTCACAAGCCAGTCAGGGTTCACCTTGTGGTTAATGTGTCATTGGAATCTATTTCCAGTCATTTCTGTATAGCTGTGTTGTAGTCCCCAGTTACCATGGTATATATGCTTCTCTCTCATGCTCATCTTACTACCCAAACCAATATTCCAAGAAAGAAGTAATTCATGTAAGCTTTATTTTTCAAAATCTTTTAAGCTTTTTTCACAGTGCTTGAAAAATGCATTTAACATCCATCTTAATTCTAGACTTAAAATCTACCTCAAAAATATTAGTATGATGAGCACCCTCATGCCCTACCACACCCCTCTTGATTAAACACAGTATTATCTAAGGATGAGGAGACACGCTTAAAATGTGAGGCGACTGTGCAAATACCTGCTTTTATAAAGAATCTGATTAAGCTAAGGGCATTAAGTAAAGCAGATTTTATAATACTGTGGCAGATTCTGTACCATTTCTAGTACCAAAATGAATTTCTAACAAAAAAAAAAAATAGCAAATAAAAGTTGCCAATCAATAATTCTGTAGCTTTGTTCTGTAGGACACAGCCACTGTACTACAGGGAGTTGAGAGAGACAGTCAAATATACCTAGCATTTCCAAGACAAAGCGGTGCAAACAGTTCTGGCTAGATCATATTTCACACAACTACCAATGATCAAATTACAATAAACAAGATGTTTCTTCAAAAAAAACTTGCCAAAAGAGATTTTGGAAGTAACTAGTGTTCCAAAGATGAAGGAGATTGATAGGCGTATGCTTTGAGTGTATATATCAAATTATTATTATTACAGCCTACTCTGTTTAATCTAGTAATTTCCAAGAACTATTTTGCTTTTCAACTCTGATTATCTGATTATCACAAACACATCTTACTGCTCAACTCAAGAAGAAGAAAAAGAATGGGGAGAGAAAAGTAAAAAGAAGAAGGAAAAAGGAAAATGTGAGGAATTAACGGGAAGAAAAAATAAGGAAAAACATTGTTAAAATGGGATAAAAAAAATCTGATTTCATTCTTGCCTTTTCCATTAATTTACTAAATTTAGTAGTCATGTACTAAAAACCTTTCTAATAATAATAGCCAACGCTCAGTATGAACCTACTCAGAGCCAGGCACTGTTTTAAGTACCTTACAAATATCATCTCATTTAATACAACCCTATGAGACAGGCACTAGTAATGTTCCATTTTACAGACAAAGAAACTGAGGCACAGAGAAGGGTACCAAACTTACACAGATAGATCCTGAATTCAACCCAAGCAATGTAGTCTGGGGCCCATATTTTTACCCAGTCCGTTATGCTGCTTTTCTGTGTGAAGGGATGTGTTAACCATATCTACCTATGGGTTCCCCATATTTTACCCAGTCTCTTATGTTACTTTTCTATGTGAAAATGTGCTAACCACATCCACCTATGGGCTCCATTATAACACTAAAACATACATGGGGAAATGGGATTATTCAGTTCTTAAATAAGCAATTATGATGAATAAACTCTATGCCATTCTCTGCTTCTTGCCACTTGAAAGAAACAAGTGAAAAATTATGATGTAAGCTCTAGAAAAATTCCCAGCCTACTGAAGAATATATTATTATACCATGATGACAACAGTGCTTATAGCTGATGTTCAACATGCTATCAAGGACATGCACAGGGAGACGGGTGGTGACAGACCTCTTGGAGAATGTCAGAGAAGATGATAAATGATCAGAGTTTTCTAAAGAACAAATAGTTTTCAGAAAGTAGGGAACACAGAAGGAGTTAAGTAGATACACATGTTTTGGATGATAATTATGAAGATTCATGTGTTAATAAATTTTTTTGCTACACATATACACAAGACTTTGTGCTAGGTCCATGGAAGACAGAAAAATAAATAAAACACAATCCCTTCTTTCATTAAATTTATATTCTAGGAGGGAATAACACACCAATGAATACTATGAGGTTCTATGTTTGTTTGTTTTTTTTTGTTGTTGTTTGTTTGTTTTGCAGTTTTTGGCTGGGGCTGGCTTTGAACCCACCACCTCCAGCTTATGGGGCCAGTGCCCTACTCCTTTGAGCCACAGGTGCCGCCCGATTCTATGGTTTTTTTTTAATGTTCTAAGAATTCTCGAGTTGAATTGTTGAGATAATTTAAGGGTTTCTTTGCATGATCCCAAAGAATTCTGGGAAACTGAAGCCTACTCTGCTTCTACAGTCCTGAGTTCAAGGATGTGAATGGATCTGCTGAACTGGGCTCAGAAATCGGAGAATAGTGGATGAGGACTGAATGTACTGCCACAATTGTATTTTTTCATTAGATAATTCTGAGATTGGTGAGATATAGCTAGATCAAGTGAAGGAGTATCCAGCACATATCCAGACGAGACAACATACAGGACTTCTCTAGCCTCGTGCACAAACACTGGGCATGGAAGAGGACAGGCCACACTTCCGGAAGGACGTTCAATCTCCCCTCACAATTGTGTTACCTCTGGCTATGTGGAAGCTTGTGTCTATGCTGTCCTTGCTACCATTTATCCAAACTACTTTCTGTTGCATTGTTATATAAATAAAATGTGTTTAATTTACTCAAAGGTTATCTATGTCTTGTTTTTTCTGTCAAGCCAAGCCTGCTAATGACATTTTCCAATATAATAGCTGGACAAGGAGTTTAACAAATTATATAGAGGCTCAGAAGCAGAAGCTACTGTTGATTAAATAATCACAGAGTTCTTGGGGGAAACAGCATTGGAATTGCAATTGTTTGAATCTGTCATCAATCAAGATTTCAATCTGATTCAGCGCCTTACTGGCTGATATGTTCACTCATTACATAAGTTAATATACTCAAAAATATTAGAGTTCATCTTGCTGGCCTAGGAGAATTCCTGCCCTTCACAAAGACTAATTTTACAATTTACCTATAAAGAGAAAATTCTCAACTCCCTCATTTCTAGGTCCTTAGAGGCATCCTGCTATACTAACCAAGTCTGTCAACAATAAGCATCTATTGCATAGTCCTTTTTTATTTACATAGTGTACTTTAATGATAACATCTCATGTGGTTCCCTCAGTAAGCCTGTGAAGTATCAGTCACAAGTAGTGACTTGCCCCAAGCCATGTAGCTAGTAAGAGGGCAAGCCAGCTCTTCTAAACTGTCTCACCTTACAGTCCCAGTTCTGATGAAACCCATTTTGGGAACTCCTCTCAGTCTATACACCATTAACCTCCTCTCCTTTCTCTGAGAATCACCCACCCCTCATCCCTGTGCCCAGCCAAGAGCAGCCATGTTGAACCAGATAACACCTCCACTCAGGTCCTACTTAACTGGACCAAAATAATACACTAACCTCAAGAGGAAATCAGACTTTGTAAAGGAGGACTTTGGAAATTGACACCAAGACACGGTGTTTGTCTCCCCATGTGCCAGTTTGTGAATTTAGGAATATAACTGGCCCCATTCCACCCTAACAACATATGCTAGAGAAAGACTTTGCAGAGAAAAGTTTAAGTAAGCAGAAGCCCAAGAAAATCAAGGATCAGACACAAAGAGAGTAGCTAATGGCTCCGCTGTCCCTGTTCTAGTCCTTTGAGACCTGGCTGCATCTTAGCTCTGTACCTGTTCCCTTTCATCTAGCTTGAGTTAGTTTCATTAGTTAAAACCAGGGTCTTAAATGCTGATATTTCAGAATGTGTAAAACACCAGTCAATATCAACCCATTCTCTAGGATACAACAGCCAAAAGGAAAAAAAAACAAAAAAGGAAGGAAGGGTGAAAGGGAGAGAAGGTTATTTTCTTCATAGGTTATCTAGAGCTGCAACCTCTCAACATTCCCATTCAGCTCTACCATGGGGAACGGAGTCATTTTGTGGGTTTTACAGGTGTATGTCTGTGCTTGGCACGGGAACAATGGGTTTAGTGGAATAATTTTTTTTTTTTTTTTTTTTTTCCCCAAGACTAATCTTAACAGTGTTTTGGAAAGATAAACCAAGTGGTAGTTTGCAGAATATCACGGGTTTGGGAGTAGAAAGAAGGGACGGGGTGTGACTAGATAAGAGAGCTAGAGTAGAATTGAGAAAGAGTCTTAACAAAGAAAAGCCTGTACAAATACAAAGTAAAAACAGAATGGACGATGGCTGAGAAGGTAGACTGGTGGACACTTAGCAACCAACTGGCTAAGTGGGAGAGTGGGGGAAAGGAGAAGCCAAAGATCACGTCCTACGTCTGCGGCCTGGGTGATGAGAAGCATAAGGCTAGTAGCTAAAATCTGGAGTCAGGAGGCGGCCTGGTTTAAGGAGTTAGCAACTGTGCATTCACAAGGAACCTGCCTGGAAATGGCGCATTGGTGTAAATGTCTGTCCGCCCGGGAGGAAAGTCGGAAAGACGAGACTCAAGTAGAGACACCAGGGCTATTTGCCAGGCTGACAGTTGACTGGAGCTCACCGGAGCTTTGTGGAGAGAGGAGGAAAAAAATAAGATCAAGGCCTTGGGGAGGGTCCACACTGAAGAATAGGTGGGGGTGGGGGCATGATGGTAAAACCAAGAGGGACAGTTAACAGTTTAAACACCTCAGAGAGGTCAAGAGATTAAGAATTTGAAGAGCGGCGCCTGTGACTCAAAGGAGTAGGGCACTGGCCCCATATGCTGGAGGTAGCCAGTTCAAACCCTGCCCCGGCCAAAACCTGCAAAAAATAATAACAATAATAATAATAATAATAATTTGAGAATAGGCACCAAAATTTGCAATTTAAAAAGTGAGCATTTTCAGCAGCTTGGAGGGAAGGAATATCAGATTACTGAGTCTCTGTAGTAGATGGTTAAGACCAAGCAAGGAGAACTCTTTGAAATGAGTTTGGAGAAGAGAAGCAGAGAAGAGAGCCAATTATAAGACCTGACTGTGGCTGGGGTGGAAGGACCAGTGAACCCAGGGATTGAAAATGCGTGAAAGAGAATGAAACTGGTAGAAACAAGATCCTGGAGACAAACAGCATGAGTGATCCCAAGGAGGAAAATCTGATCTGGAGAGGAAGACAGTTAAGAAAGTACTGTATCAAGGGCGCCTGTAGCTCAGTGGGTAGGGTGCCGGCCCCATATACCGAGGGTGGCGGATTCGAACCCAGTCCTGGCCAAACTGCAACTAAAAAATAGCCAGGCATTGTGGCGGACGCCTGTAGTCCCAACTACTTGGGAGGCTGAGGCAAGAGAATCACATAAGCCCAAGAGTTGAGGTTGCTGTGAGCTGTGACACCACAGCTCTCTACTGAGGGTTTTAAATCGACACTCTGTACAAAAAAAAAAAAAAAAAAAAAAAAAAAAAGAGAGAGAAAGAAAGTATGGTATCTTATCTTACCTATCTTACCTGTAATGCTCCAAAAGGGGTTTACTGAGAGGAACGATGATGTAACCATATAAAATCACAGTCCACAGCATAGGCCTAAGTACATAGTCAGCACCTAAACACTGTTGAATGAATAAATGATTCTACTACTCTAATATTTATGGGTAAATGTATACATATTTTTGTTACTGCTGATTTTAAAAAATTAATTTAGAAAAGAAAGAGCATTGTACAGCCATTAGCCCTAAGGAGAGACAATAATAAACTCTGCTTGCCTTGAACGTCAGAGAAGAGGCATGCAATTACATGATGTATTGAAGTTTATTTGGCCACACCCACGTACTCAGATAGTCATACCATCAGCAGAATAATTTGCCAGTATGAAAAACACAGTGATATAAAGGAAGAGAAATAAAGGAAACTCCACGATACTCCTTTCTACATGATCTTCCTTTCTCTACTGTCACCGTTTTCTTATAAAATGACTTTGTGCCTTCCGGCACTAATGCTCTGTGAGTAGCTCGCTTCTTTCCATTTCCAGTGGCAAATAAGATAAGGTAGGTCAGTATATGAGCAAGGCAGAGTAAAGATTTTCACACATCCAAAATCAAAACTGAGAGATGCCGATGATTGATGGTTATAACCTAGTGCACTCTTAAAAAGTTCTGCTCAATATGAGAGCAAAAGAGGTGTTACTCATAATGTAAGTAAAATGTAATTTTTGAAAAATCTTGCATCATTTTGGAAAATTGAAATGTCACTTATTGTCGTTAATCTAAGCCCTTGACAGAAAATGTGCTAAATCTGTTTTCTGAAGGAATTTTCTGAAGGAGCAAGTGACTTACTGGCCTCAAGTCTCAGTTGTCCTTCTAAGAGCTAACACGGAACTTCCCAAGGTTTTCTGTGCCATGCACCTCTTCAAAATTCAGTCTATGGACTCCTCATAGTAAATATTTAGAAGTGTATAAGATGAAATAGGTTTACAAAAGCAAAAGATATTGAAGTATAATAGAGAAGCAATTTAAATACAGCTATCAAAATATTGGAAGAAATGTTTGTGAAATAGTAATATGCACATTCTTTGTTAGCATGCTAAATAACAACACTGTAACACTAATTGCTATCATTTCAATGGGGTAATCATCATGAACAAAATTTTAAGATAACTAATAACTATAACATGTGAGGGGACAAAGGCAGTAATTTCCACTGTGACAGAGTCACGGGTACTTAACAAAACAATGTAGTACTCTGGAACCTGCGGCCTTCTAGGTCCTGAAATGTGGCCTTTTAACAGAATCCAAATTTTACAGAACAAATCTTTTTATTAAAAGGGGTGCAGCAGAGAAAGAGGAAGTTTTCCATGCCTGCTGTGGTACTTAAAAAGGAACAATCTTGAAATCAGACAGCAGCAGATTCCCCACCCCAATCTCAGTTTCAGTTTGTGCTTAATAATGATCCCCCCCCCATCTCCAGATTAAGAACACGAAATTGTACCTTTTATAAAAAATACAACTGCAATTAGTGTTCACCAACTGTGATTACTAACTAAATGAACACCAACTTTTTTTTTTTTTTTTTTTTTGCAGTTTTTGGCTGGGGCTGGGTTTGAAACCGCCACCTCCGACATATGTGGCCAGCACCCTACTTCTTTGAGCCACAGGCACCGCCCCAGCTTTTACTTTTTAGGACTATCAAGACTTCATTGAGCATTCAGACAACACAAACATAAAAGCACAGCTGCAGCTGGCAAGAGGAGGATTAAGGTCCATGAATATTGAGAATCTTTGATACAGTCTGAGAAGTTACAGCCAAGAATCTTGTTTCACCACTAAGCTGACTCCCACAAGAACCCTCAGGAAGGATGCACGTAGTGGAGCCCCTCAATTATCCCAGAGCGACGTGATTTCCTCTCTGTACTCTGAAAACCCCAAATGTACAAATGGCAATATTAAAAATCTAAGGTCATGTTGCTAGAAGACCCAAGATTCTACAAAATGAAAGATTTTAGTTATATCAGAATTCTAAGTTGGTCATTGTTTATTAAAATCTTAATAAAAATATAACAATGGAAATTTTATAAGAGCATGTACAAAGCACATATGAAATACTTTAAAAGCAAAACCACAGAATACAGATTTACCTTTATTTAGTTGGTTGTTGATTGTTGTTGGTATTGGGTTGTTTTCACTATAAAGAGTTGGAGAAATATCTCTTAAAACAGCCAACATGGTGAACAGCTCAACTACAGTGAACAAAGCAATGGTCAGGAATGGCAGAGGAACTTCATAGCATTATTCAAGCGAGAACTTATTATTTTCCCTCCTAAAACCAAGGGCATTCATTTCCTAGAACTAGTGTAATAAATTACCACAACACGGGTGGGCTTATAACAACAAAAAATGTATTCTCTCATAGTTTTACAGGCGAGAAGTTCAAAATCAAGCTGCCAGCAGGGTTGGTTTCCTAGAAGTTCTGAGGGAAAATCTGTTCCATGCCTCTCTCCCATCTTCCTGGAGCCTCCCAAAACCCTGGGCATTTTTTATCTTGGAGCTGCATAACTCTAGTCCTTGGCTCTGTCTTCATGTGTATCTAAAATATCCCTCTCTTTTCTCTAAAAAAGACACCAGTCACCAATTTAGTGCCACTCTAAAACCAGAATGATTTGTCTGAAGACCTTAACTAGTTACATCTGTGAAGACCCTATTTCCAAGTAAACGTTCACAGATGCCAGGGGTTAGGACAGAGATACTTCCTTCTGAAGAACACAATTCAGCCTACTACACCAAATATTCCTAAAACCCCACACATGCTAGCTACAGAAACTTTTAGTAAAAGGTGATTCAAAGCAACACAAAACATAAACCATGTTTAATTTGCACATGATATTAGTTGATAATTCTATTTTTTAAAAAAACTGGCATTTGAAGATCTGTATGAAAAACAAAGGGAATATATGTGGCCACAGAACAAAAATAGAATTGGTACAGTCTGTGTAACTGAGACAGAAAGCTAAAGTATTTTAGGGACTTAACTTTGAGAAATTACAGGCACAAAGTAGGAATTCCCAGCAATCACCTCTGAAATGAGAGGTGCCCAGGCTGGCAGCAGAGGGTGTGGGCCAGAGAAGAATGCAAAAACAGGATGAAGACAGATGTCCTCTCAGCCAGCACTGCCAAAGGGTGTTCCCAATTCTCTACTGAAATAGGTTCTCACCTAACCCACAGTAGAACCATAACAATAAGAAACTTGTATTCCAGTGTGGAAAAAGTACATAAATACATCTACATTAAAATACTTCCAGATCATATGTATCATGAATTAAATAAAATTGAGTAATATGACATAAAGGACTTACTAGAAAAGTGGTGAATGGGAAAACTAATTTGAACTACAAGGACCAATAAAGATTACCAAAAGAGAAGTTGAGACCAGCATAAAGATGTTGTCACTGACATCCGAGCAAAGAGCTGCCCAAGCAAAAGCAACAACTCCAACGTGCAAACACTGCAATAGAAACAGATATTCAAGATTGCTGCGTCAAGTCATGCTCACCTGCTGTTGGATATGACCCAGTGGAAAGGGATAATAACTGGGAAAAGGAAGAAAATTAGAGAATGTATGTTTTTATGATGGTATGGGGTGGGATCAGGGCATTTCTAAAGGGAAGGACCTTAGACAAGGTCCAAGAGACCTGGCAGTGTGTGTGGGCATGAAGATGATGAGCTAGTAGAACCGGAGGTGGGAAAATGAGATTATGATGAGATCATGACCTCAAGTGAGTAAGGAGGGGAACTAGAGGTTTAAGAAGTCATTTCAGCATTAAGCAAATGCATATGCTCCACAGGTGGAGCAGGATGGCCCTTGGAGTGGTTTTGAAACAACTACAGCTAGCACATTTGTTTGATTTTCTCCAGCAGCATGTAGCTGCTTGAGAGAAGATGCAAAGTGTGTAGTTATTTGAAAATAACTAGGCTTTTCTTTTGCCAGGCAAAGAAATGGCCACAAAAATCAAGAAGCATTTCCAAGAAAATGGTCACAGTAGTACATGAAAGCACAGCTGGTAAGACGGAAGTGAACGATGGGGAAGAAAGAGCCTGGGAAGACTGATAAACAAGTGATGAGGACGGGGTTGGAGGGCTTGATGGGGGAGGAGCAGGGTGGCGAGCTGGATGGACAAGAGGTAACAGTCAGGAAACAAGATTTGAAATTAAAGTGTGGTTTGTTGTTAATAATGAAAAGGCAGATGTGTGCGCACGTAAATGGTATGTAAGGGAGAAGGAAGGTAGACAAAAAAAGCAGTACCAAAACTAACTTTAATTATTTATTTATTTATTTTTTTTAAGACAGGTCTCTATCTGTTGCCTGGGCTTGAAAGCATTGGCATCATCGTACTCGGTGTAGCCTCAAACTCCTGGGCTCAAGTGATCCTCCTGTCTCAAGCTCCCCAATACCTAAGACTACAGGCACGTGCCACCACATCTAGACAATTTTTCCATTTTTTTGGTAAAGACAGAATCTCACTAGGTTGCTCAGCCTGTTTTCAGACTCCTGGCCTCAAGCAATCTTCCCACCCTGGCCTCCTAAACCACAAGGCTTATAGGCATAAGCCACAGCTCCTACTCAAAACTAAAATTTTTTTTATACATCAATGCATTTACTAGGTACAATGAGCTGATTTCATATAGAATTAGGAATGCTTACATCACACTGGTTAATATATACCTCATCTCATTCACTTAATTATTGTGTTAAGAGATTTATACTCTATACTTAATAGATCTCACATGAACCTTTGCATTATGTACCATAGATGTGATAAATTTTTTTGTTACTGTACAATCATTTGAGATTGTATGTCATTAAAATGGTTTTTACACCATTCTTTATATTACTGGAGTAGACTAAACAATTTTGTGTTTTCTGGTCAATTTAAAAATTAATTAATTATGCTAATAGTATGACATATAAAATAATTCCCCAGTATTTCCAGATTGGTTTACTCTTACCATGCCCTATCCTACACAATTACATTTGAAGATTTTGAACTTGCTTTTTACTTTTCTTGTCTTTTTCCTCTGTTCCTTTCAGGCACAGGATCATGAAACTGTACTTCTTAGAATTAACTAAAATGTCCCTAAGTGAGGGTTCTACAAGCACACCTAGATTAAAGCCCATGAACTTGACTGAATCAATTTGGGTTTCTTTGTTTGGCTTCTTTCCCTCTGTACAAGCAAAAGTTTACCCTTTGAAGATGTGGATGGGCCACCAGGACTGACAGATATCAGCCCCTACCCATAATAATAAGAATCTTTTCTTTCTAGCCAGTGAATTTCACAAGATTTGACAATCTTTTCTATTTAAACTTCTCGTGTTCAATTAAAATATTTCTCTGGCTGACAAATAATCTTGAGAAATAGTCAAAGTTATGAATGGCCCAGAATTTAAGTTCAATGATAAAATATTTCTGATTTTTAACTAAGATAGACTCTCACTGGATAAAAGATTTAAACTTAAGACATGAAACTATAAAAATACTTGAAGAAAGTGCAGGGAAAACTCTTCAAGGAATCAGCCTGGGAGAATATTTTATGAGGAGGACTCCCCAGGAAATTGAAACAGTATCCAAAATACACTACTGGGACCTGATCAAACTAAAAAGCTTCTGCACAGCCAAGAACATAGTGAGTAAAGCAAGCAGACAGCCCTCAGAATGGGAGAAAATATTTGCAGGTTATACCTCCAATAAAGGTCTAATAACTAGAATCCACAGAGAACTCAAATTTATTAACAAGAAAAGAACACGTGACCCCATTTCAGGGTGGGTAAGGGACTTAAAGAGAAACTTCTCTAAAGAAGATAGACACAAAATCTACAAACACATGAAAAAAAGCTCATCATCCTTAATCATCAGAGAAATGCAAATCAAAACTACTTTGAGATATCACCTAACCCCAGTAAGAGTAGC
>CAUYPK010027819.1:0-20425 GCA_963574355.1 Loris lydekkerianus
CAGGAACTTGGTTCCAGACACTAAAAACATCACACCTATTATCAGAAAACCCCTCACCCTAAACTCACCCGAAGGCCTATTCCCCTCTGCCTGTTGAAAAATAAAGTTTTGGGGAGTTTGATCAGAATCCTGTCTTGCTCCCGGTTTTTCGTGTCTCTTGTTCCCTTCCACTCTCTCAGTTCCATATCCTAGGTCCCTGCTGAACTAGTCCCGCGGGCCGGGGCACAGACTGGAAAAAAACATCTGCAAACTATTCATCTGCAAGGAATTAATAACAGAATATGTAAGGAGCTTAAACAACTCAATAGAAAAAAATAAATACACTCGAATCTCTGTAAATTGACCACTCAAGGGACTATATCAATCTGGCCGACATACAGAGGTGGTCAACATATTACTGTACTAATATGTACAAGAGGTGCATGTATAGTCTATGAAAATTAGGTCAACTTGAGGTGGTCTATGTAGGGAGTAGGGAGGTGGTCAGCCATGGAGGTTCCACGGTAATCCAATTTTATTTATTTATTTAGAGACAAAGTCTAACTTTATCACCTTCAGTAGAGTGCTGTGAAATCACAGCTCACAGCAACCTCTAACTCCTGGGCTTAGGTGATTCTCTTGCCTCAGCCTCCTGAGTAGCTGGGCCTACAGGTGCCCCATAATACCCGGCTATTTTTTTTTTTTGTTGCAGTTTGGCCAGGGCCAGGTTCAAACCTGCTGCCCTGGGTATATGGGGCCAGCGCCCTACCCACTGAGCCATACGCGCCACCCTGTAATCCAATTTTAATAGGGGCAAAAGATGTGAATAGACATTTCTCAAAAGAAGATATACAAATCATCAACAGATACATGAAAAAATGGTCAACAACACTAATCATCAGAGAACACAATCAAAACTCCAATGAGAAATCATCTCACCCCAGTTAAAATGGCTCCCCCTCACCCCCCACAAAGACTGGAAATAACAAATGCTTGCAAGAATATGAAGAGGGGGAACACTGCTACACTGTGGGTGGGAATGTAAATTAGTAAAAAAGAATGAAATTCTGTCATTTGCACCAACATGGATGGAATCGAAGGTTATTATGTTAAGTGAAATAAATCAAGCACAGAAAGACAAGTATGGCATGTTCTTATTAATACGTGGGAGCTGAAAAAGTGTATCCTGTGAAGACAGGGAATAATTGGTAGTTACTGGGAGGGTGTGGGAAGGGCAGAGGTAAAGAGAGTCATTGATTAATGGGTACAAATATACAGTTCATAGAAGAAATAAGACCAAGTGTTTGATAGATCAGTAAGGTGACTATAGTTTAGATCTACTGTACATATCAAAATAGCTAAAAGGGAATAATTTGAATGTTCTGTGTATTGTAGCAGCCTGTATAGCCTATGGCTAGGAGGAGTGAGAGTTATAAGAAACACTGTATAGCTCAATGATGGAACATCTTGGTGAAAAGGGCACGGGGAAGGATTTAGCTCTCCTAACAAGCATGAAAGAGCTTGCGAGATGAGTTCTTACAAACTTACTGCCAGTCAAGACCATTTTCTGTAAAGGGTTTTATCAGGAAAAAAGGTGCTATTTGACCCCCATCTACCCTACTATATTTGAGAATATGGAGCTTGAGAGGGCAGAAGGGGTGTTATTCTTTCAACTGGGCAGATAGTCAATATTTCCATCATCACAGAACATATGTAATATGTTTGAAATTAAATATTATTTGAAAAGATTATCTTTTATGGCCGCAAAATATTCCATTGTTGAATGAGCCATTCATTATTTAATCGTTCTCACATGAGCATTTTTAAGGCTTATACACAAGGCTAAACAACATTCCAAAAATGTGTAAGTCTTTCTCCCCTCATTTTCATAAGCACCGAGAGTCTCACTTAAAAACAAAGATTGCCAGTTTGACAGGCAAAAATAGATCCAAACTGTGTTTTAATAAACATTAGTAAAGTTGAACCAAGGTCCAATGTAATTGTTACGGGTCTGAAGGCGTGGACATTCAGAGATCCACAGGACTCACTGTCGCATATCGTGAAGCCTCCGCGGTCTCCTAGAGTGTGGGGAGAAGCCACTCAACAGAGGCTGCAGCAACGAGGGCCAGCACGCAAACCCCGAGAGCTGGGCACCCCTTGGAACCGGGAGACCAAGAAGAAACGAGAGGGGCGCACCTGGGCTCGTCCCAGTCTGCCGCGGAGGCCAGACGCGCGCTTCGCTTCACCTCGGCCGAGCCCGCGGGGCGCGCGGCGGAGTCCGGCGACTGTGGCGACCACGGCGGCCCGGGCCGAGAGGGGCCGGGAGGGGGCCGGGAGGGGGCCGGGAGGAGGCCGAGAGGGGCCGAGAGGGGCCGAGAGGGGCGGGAGAGGGCAAGGGGGGTCGAGAAGGGGCCTAGAGGGGCCAAGGGGGATCGGGAGGGGGCCGAGAGGGGGCCGAGGGGGGCCGAGAGGGGGCTGGGCCCTCAGCGCCGCCGCTCTGTGGCCTGGCCGCGCACCCGCGCCTTAGTGAACTGGCCCCTGGTCACACTAGGATACCGGCAGGAGGTCCGGGGTCTGCCTTCTGTTCTCCGGGAGGGAGATGCGCTGGCTGCCGCGGGCGGGTCAAGAACGCTTACGGAATCTCCCCGGGAGATTTTACTACCTGCTCCGTCTGTTCTGATTTAATTGGGCGGGGGTCGTGGGTAGGCAGGATATTTAAGTCTAACTCGCAACGGAGAACCACAGTGATCCTCAGAGGTTCCCACCTTAACCAACCTGAGTCCAACATTTCGAGCTTTATTTTCCTGCCTGATTTCGAAGTCTGGTAACCGGATGAATAGCAGGCAGTAACAGGGCGGGTGAAAAACCACACGTGGAGAAGCGAAAGACCCAGTTTGTCACTGTCAACCAAACCCCTTCACGGAGTCCTACCTCCTTTTGCTTCTGTTCCCTCGGCCTATTCTTCAGACACGGCAGGTCTCAGATCACAAACCCTGCTGAAGACTGGGGGCCAGGAACAGTCACACTGGTCTCAGCTGGTCTCAGGAAGGTGGCGATTGTGCCAGTGTTTAAAAAGGGATCTTTGAGACCAACAGGATTTAGAGTTTTGGAGGCTAGCCTGCCTTTGTGGTTTCTGGGAAGGGTACTGGGGAGTGAGTGTAGGGCCAGGAAAGGTGGTTGTGCTGTGAGAAAGCTGGGGCGATTATGACCTCCCCTTGTCTCATCACCCAGACATAGCAGGCCAAGTCAAAGTTACAAAAAGATTCTAATTTACTTCCAGCCTAACATAACTAAAACACAATATACACCAGTAAACAATATTTGTAGGATATGAGGACGTAATTTAAGAACCTGAGACACAGCTTTCAGAAAGGAGAAATAGAAAACTTAAAAGGTTATCTTGTTTGGTTTATTTATACCAACATCTAAAACATAACAAAATTGAATAAACTATTGGGGTTCTGGGGTCCCTGAACCCAATTGACTTGGTTGGATTACTCAGTTGCAGTGAGCTATGACACTACTGCACTCTGCTCGGGGCATAGAGTGGGCAGCTAGGCTGGGTAGGGGTGGCGGGGCGTTGTTAATCAAAAGCAAAACAGAGTGGAAAATGAAAATAACACTGGAGCAGCACAAGCAATGTGGAAAGAAAGCAAAAGTAACCTACACAAGATTCAGGGTAACAGATTTTATTTCCAAAGAACAAAAAGAAAGCTTAGAGCACTTCCAAAGAGAGTTGGAAGGGGATCCCTCTCCTGAAGGAGAAAAGGTTAGAGAGACAGAAGTGCAAAGGCCTGGAGGGGTATAAATATTGTTTGAAATTGGCCGAAAATGCGGGCGTGTATAGTCCCAGCTACTCGGGAGGCTGAGGCAAGAGAATCGTCTAAGCCCAAGAGGTGGAGGTTGCTGTGAGTTGTGACGCCACAGCACTCTACTGAGGGCAACAAAGCCCAGTCTCTTAAAAAAAGAATAGGTGGAAAATTTCATTGGCCTCTCTGTGCCTCCAGGCAGTATTGCACTTTTCTATTGGTCGTTGGTTACTTAGGTTACTTAACATCAACGTTCTTATGGGCCCTTCAGATTTCCTGGTTTAGCAGGCTAGGTTTTTCTACCATATCCCTTGAAGCCCCTTTCTTTGTGTCTCTTCTTATAAACCAATACAAATTTTACTATTATTAAAGTAAATTATTTTAAAATGTCATTTGAATTCATTTATCTCATTTGATGAAAAATGGAAACATGAACACATATCTCTTTCTACATTTCAAGGTGATGTTGAAGAGGTTCTTAGTTTAATAGGAAACTTCCAATGTATTAGTGCCCACAGACTCATCTCTAAGGCTTACTTTTCTTTCATTTGCAGGGGCCTTCGGTGTCTTTGGGGTAGGAGGCTTGGTCCTGGTCCTGGTGACTGCCACCTTGATGAGGAGACATGGAAAAGCCTCCTTAACAGGAGGGGTAAGTCCAGGCTTTTCCCAGACTTTTTCTCCATAGACTGCAACTATTCTCAAATTGTTTTTGTCTCTACAGAGAACTCAGATTAATCAACAACAATCCCATATATCACTGGGCAAGAGACCCTTCTCTAGAGAAGACAGATGAATGGCTAACATGAAAAAATGCTCATCATCCCTGAGCATTAAAGAAATGCAATTCAAAACCACCCTGAGATATCACCTAACCACAGTGAGAAGGGTCCACATTACAAAGTCTCAAAGCTGCAGATGCTGGCATGGATGTGGAGAGAAGGGAACATTTTTACACTGCTGGTGGAACTGCAAACTAATGCAACCTTTTTGGAAGGAAGTATGGAGAATCCTCAAAGAACTCCAATTAGACTTTCCATTTGATCCTGTAATAACATTACTAGGCAGAAGACAAAAAAAATCCTTTTATCATAAGGACATTTACACTAGACTGTTTATTGTAGCTCTATTTACAATCACCAAAATGTGGAAACAGCCTAAATTACCACCAGCCCAGGAATGGATTAACAAACTGTGGTATATGTATACTATGGGATACTATCCAGCCATTAAAAAAGATGGAAACGGGTGGTACCTGTGGCTTAAAGGAGTAGAGTGGTGGCTCCATATACCAGAGGTGGCAGGTTCAAACCCAGCCCCAGCCAAAAAAAACCAGATGGAAACTTTACATCTTTTGAATTAACCTGGATGGAGGAGGAACACATTCTTCTTAGTAAAACATCACAAGAATGGAGAAACAAGAATCCAATGGATTCACTTCTAACATGAAACCAGTAGATGATCTAATACAAGGTGGAGGGAAGGGGAAAGAGAGACTGGGAAGAGGGGAGGAGGGAAGGGGTGGGCATCATGGTGTACAGCACACCTCTTGGAGAGGGGACACAATTATAAGAGGGACTTAACAAATGCAATCAAGGATTACAACCTAATCCTTTGTACCCTCAATGAATCCTAAACAATTAAAAAAAAAAAGCGCAACAACAAAAAATTGTTTTTGTCTATGGACCTATGGTACAGTTGCCATCACCATCAAATACCAATTTTCAATTTACAGGTGAATAGGCCAGGCGTGGTGGCTCATCCCTGTAACTCTAACACTCTGAGAGACTGGGGAAGGGGAAGGAGGGAATAGGTTGAAGTCAGCAGTTCCAGACCAGCCCAAGCAATAGTGAGACCTCCATCTCTACTAAAAATAGAAAAATTAGATGGGCATTGTTGCGATTGCCTGTAGTCCCAGCTACTCATAAGACTGAGGCAGGAGAATTGCTTGATTCCAGGAGTTTGAGGTTGCTGTGAGCTAGGCTGTCACCATGGCACTCTAGCCTGGGCAACAGAATGTGAGTCTGTTTAAAAAAAAATGAAAAAAATTTAAATGTATCACGTAAGTACTCTGGACATAAGTGTTAGTTGCTTGTATAAATACCTGGGAAAGGAAATGCTGGGTCCTATAGTAGGGGTATATTTACTTTTTAGGAAACTACTAAATTGCTTCCAAAATCATTTTGATGTACCACTCTGCATTCCTTCTAGCCATGTATGAGTTCCACTTGTTCCAAATCCCCCGATTATTTTAATTTCCTTCTGACGTTTTATAGTGTACGGTTAAAAAGTATTTTAAGGCCAGGCGTAGTATCTCATGCCTATAATCCTAGGACTTTGGGAAACAAAGGCAAGATCCAAGAGTTAGAGACCAGCCTAAGCAACACCGAAAGAGTCCATCCCTACAAAAAATTTAAAAAACTAGGTGTGGTGGTACATGCCTGTAGTCCTAGCTCTGGAGGCTGAGGCAGAAGAATTACTTGAACCCAGAAATTTAAGGTTGCAGTGAGCTATAATGACACCTGCATTCTAAGCTTGGTAACAGAGACACTGTCTCAAAAAAAAAAAAAATTTTTTTTTTTTAAAGAAAAAGCACTTTAAACACCTCTAATCTCTCCTAACCACTTAAAAAAGATCCACAAATAAAATGTGTTCTCTGACACTAAAATAAACTAGCCTGTTTTTCCTTTGCAACATTCAATATTTTTAAAATATTTTTCACCCACATAAACTTTATTAAATAGATACACAATATGCAGAATGGTGCCAAGTTACTTCTTTTCCATACTGGTATCCACTTGCTCTAACAGGATGCTTTCTGGGTTGCCCTACTTTGTCCATTTCTCAAATGTTGCCATTCTTTGGTTTGCTGCTTACTGTGTTCTGTTTCTGGAATTTCCATTGCCACCTCCTTGAGTCTTTTAAGCTTCAGGCCTGTTAATTCTATTGTCTATTGAGGATCTCCATTTGTCTGTCCCTTGGGCACCAGAACTCAACACATTTCTTCAAAACTTCCTCCTCTATTCCCATTTAGGCAGTACAGTAGAACCACCATAGTTGACCATCTCCCAACATCAACCACATCTTTCAGTTGATCTAATTTTCACAGACCGAAGGTACAACATGTATATATCAGTACAGTAGGCTTAGCTCCTTACGTTGACCACCCCGTCGGGTATGTTGACCAGTTACAGTTCCTTGGGTGGTCAACTTACAGAGGTTCTACTGTATATGGTACCATTTTCCTGGCTTCCCAGGACAGGAGAGGAATTATTCAGTACTTTTACCTCTAATTTCCCTTATCCAAAAGGTCTTGAGGTTTTGTCAAAACACTGCAACATCTCTCCCTATTGCTATTAGGCCTGGATTACATTATACCTTCTTGCTCAGAACCTCCCCTTCAAGCCTTTCTGCACACTGACAGGCCCAGGGTGATCTTTTAACATGCAAATCTGAGCTAGTCTACTCATAAGGCTCTAATGGCACCTCATTAGCAGGTATTCTTTCAAGATTTGATCTTTTTTTTTTTTTTAAAACCTCTCTTTTTAATATTTAATTTTCTCTAATGTCTGAATTCAGAGTGTCAGATTTTGAATTCTGACTCTCAACACTATTAGTTTTTGACCTTACAAAAGTAACACAGCTTTTCTGTATACAACTATATTCAAAGGTATACAATATATGAAAAAGAAAACATTTATACACTTTATTAGGAACTTTGGCTCCTAAGCTTTTTAAGATAGAAAACAAATCTTATGTTTTTATAATAACCATACATCACATTTCTAATTCACTTACACATTAAATTCAGACTGCTTTGATATGAATCTCGGCTCCACAACTTATTAGCTAGGCAATTCTCTTTGGCAAGATAATTCTCTACTTCAATATTCTTATCTGTAAAATGGAAATAGTATCTGCCTCCTAGTGACTGTTGTTAAGAGTTAATGAATTAGTAGACCTAAAAGTGCTTCAAGTAATAATGCACTGTTTTAAATATTAGCTATTTTTTAAATTTAAATAATAGGGGAGTAAATTCCTAATTTCCTTCTCATCTGGGTGCCTTGATTGGATCCTGAACAACCCCCAGTATTTTCCTTTTATCATAGACATTAGCTCAATGTATTGAAAACTGGTTTTCTCATCTACTCCTAAGATATCTCAAAGTTATTTATCTCAAGTATTCTTGTTCTAAGAACTCCCAGGGCATGTCCCCTATGCATTAGGGCCTTTTCAATCCCTTTCATTTCCCTGCCTCTCCAGATAACATACATGAGCCTAGAGACATTCTGACTTTGTTTATGAATACAGATGTTGAATGGCAATCACATCATCACAGATGGTACGTATTTTTGTTGAGAAAATATCTTCTTTCATGCAAACTGATATTTTTTTTTTTTTTTTTTTTTGAGACAGAGTCTCACTTTGCTGCCCTTGGTAGAGTACTGTTGCATCATAGCTCACAGAAACCTCAAACTCTTGGGCTTAAGAGATTCTCTTGCCTCAGCCTCCCAAGTAGATGGAACTACAGGGGACTATTTTTAGAGATGTGGTCTGATAAAATTTCTTGATCAGTTTTCTATACAGTGCAGCAACAATAATTTATGGTTTTTCCATGTTCACTTGACCAATATTATTTCTTTGGAATCATTTTTCTATGAAAATTATAAAGCAAGAAATTGATTAGTATCAGTTTTTCATTTATATTAAATTCTTCCAATTAGAGTCTTTGTGACTGACTTCCTTGATTAGGGATGAAAGGAAGTTAAAAGGGCTATAGGAAGGTGGCAAAGAATTATGACCTTCTGGACAAGAAAGTTGGAAAGAGCCCTGAGGCTAAATGAGGAAATTTGGGGTAAGTGTGACCTAGTTAACTAAGTATGTGCTGTCCCCTCAAAATATAATTTCCAGCCTATGACTAATGACCTCTAGCCATGAATGACTCCCCTCCATAAGAATCCACATGGCAGAAGGATGAACACCATAATTGCTACAAACAAGACTAACAGATACCATCATACTATCATTAGCAAAATAAGTTAATAATCATTGATACAAAATAAATTTGATTTATGTGACAACTGAGGTAATCCACATCCAATGAAAGGATAGCACACCTGAAGGTGTCAGAGGAACCAGTGGGAATTCTTACACATAAATGAAGAAGAAATTGAGATGAAAATACTTACACTTGTGTATTGCCTTTGTGTGGTGTTTCTTCTCACTCTCCAGGGACAATTCCCACTCTTCTGGAAAAGTCTATGCTTATCTATGCTTTAATTTAAATACAATGTATTCTTTTACTTTAAAAAAACTTTGCTTCTATTCTATGTTGGGAGTCCCAGCTGTCTCATGTTCCACTCCCCCAGTTTCTTGCTCTTCCTTTGACTCAGCGGAACATGCTGTGTTGGGTGAACAGTATCAGGTCCACTAAACAGCTCAGAGGTGAATTCTCACTTTCAGCATTCCTCAGGATCAAATTAAAATCTACATTTTATTTCTGCATTTCTATTAAATTTGGTCAAGAACTATAGGAAGTTTTCCTTTGTTAATATTTTTATCAAGCGTAATTCTTCTAGGGTCAATTTTGGCAACTTTTAATCTTCTGATTCTTCAGCCAGTTTTTCTCTAATTTATCATGTGGTAGTGTTAGCTATTCTGGTTTTATTTATATTTTATGAATGGAAATAAATTTGCTGTAATTTGGAGAAACAATGAGTTCACATCTTAGCTGAACATAGGAAAACTAAAATTTCCTCTCATCAGTTCTCCAGGACTGTCCTTAGAGTCAAAACATTCCCTTCATTTCCCTTCCAGCTCACCTGTCTTTACCTAATTACTCCCTGCTCATGCCTCAGATGCCAACTCAAAAATCCTTGCTCAGGGAAGCCTCTCCTGATCTCTAGTACTAGATCAAGTTTCCCTTTTAATGCTTAGAAGATACATTTTTCTTTTACCATAACAATTAGAATTTATAATTATATACATATTTCTGTAGTTATTGTCTCCCTCCTTCATCTTTATTCCCTGAAGGCAAGGACTTTGTTTTCCTTACCACTGGATTCCTGGCACATAATTATGCACTCACATTTTACTGAAAGAATGAGGAAAGGAAAATAGTATAATATCTTTTATCTACAAATGCATATATAATACCTGATGCATATGAGGCATTCATTAAAAGCTGTCTGAATTTACCCAATGTTATGTCTAGTTTGTTATGGTCTAACAAATAATGAAATAATCCATTTTTTTCCCATTTCTCGTTTTGCAAATTGATTCTTTCATGCTATATGTTTTTAAGCCTTTAATAGCTATGCAACTCTTAACAGTCTCCTCTTTCTCTATAGGGCTGCCATAGTGTACAACTCCAGGAGGGTACCCTGTATTCTAGGGAGCAGGGAGTTCCTTGATGTGGTTTCACTGTATCCTCGCCAGTCTGTGAAAGGAAAGAAATTCAGCTATTTCCAAGTTAAAGTGGGATATTAACTACATTTCTGACACTGAGATGTATATCAGAGGCACATGGGATACCTTTAAAAACAGAAATGCTTGGGCTTCATCCTAAAATTATTGTATTAGAATGTATTCAATTTCTGTAGATGTTGGCATGGTTGTGGAGAGAAGGGAACACTTTTATTTATTTATTTTTTTATTGAGACAGTCTCACGTTGTCACACTTGGTAGAGTGCCGTAGTGTCACAGCTCACAGCAACCTCAAACTCTTGGGCTTAAGAGATTCTCACAGCTCAGCCTCCCAAGTAGGTGGAATTACAGGGGTCCACCACCATGCCTAGCTATTTTGTTGTTGTTGTTGTCATTGTTGGTTTTTTTTTAGTAGGCTCAGGCTGAGTTCGAACCCACTGGCCCTAGTGTATGGCCGTCTCCCTCATCACTGAGGTATGGGCATGGAGCCAGAAGGGAACACTTTTACACTGGTGGTAGGACTGTAAATTATTATAGCCTCTTTGGAAAGAAGTATGGAGAATCCTCAAAGAACTCAAAATAGACCTTCCATTTGCTCCTGCTATTTTATTACTAAATATGAGAAGAAAAAAAATCATTTTACCTTAGGATATTTGCAATCTATAAAAACATAGATTGTTTATCACAACTTAATTTACAATCACCAAGATGTGGACTAAGAGTGGGCACGGTGGTTTATACCTATAATCCTAAAACTCTGGGAGGCCAAGGCAGGTGGATCACCTGAGCTCAGGAGTTCAAAACTAGCTTGAGCAAGAGCAAGACCCACTCTTTACTAAAAAAAAAAAAAAAAAAAGAAAAACTAGCCTAGTAGCTATAGTCCCAGCTACTAGAAAGGCTGAGAGAAGAGGATCCCTTGAACCCAGCAGTCTGAGGTTGCTGTGAGCTATGATGTTACCCTGGTATGCAATCCAGGGTGATAAAGTGAAACTGTCTCAAAAAAATTTTTTTTTAAAAGATGTGGAATCAACCCAAGGGCCTATCAACCCGTGGATGGATTAAAAAACTATGGTATATGTATATCATGGAATAGTATTCAGCCATAAAAAGATGGAGGCTTTATAATTTTTGTATTAACCTAGATAGAGGTGGAGAACATTCTCTTTAGTAAAGTATCATAAGAATGGAAAAGGCAAATATCCAATACTAGTATGAAGCCAGTAGACGGATGACTACAGGTCCACACAAGAGAAAAACTCAATTTAATTCAAGCTGGGGGAGGGAGGAAAAGGGAAGGAAGTTGGTGTGCTCTCACCTAATGGGCACAATGTAAGGGCATATGGCACATCCCCTGGGGGAGGGGCACAACTGCAATAGGAACCTTACCTAACAAATGCAAACAAACCTAATCATTTGTACCCTCATATTAATTTTAAATTTAAAAAAGAAAGTATTAAATTCCTCCATGTGACTGCAGAGCCAGGGGTAGGAAACACTGTATCAGCATGTAGGATGAACGTGGGAGAAGTGGTTAGCCATTAATCTTCATAGGCAGGTTAGCAATAGTGTATTAAGGGTCTCAAGGAATTTGGAATGTAATTCTACATTTAATGGTAATCATGAAAGATTTCACAGGGTAATAATATACTCAGATTGATGAGAAAGGTTAACTTGGCATCAGTGTAACAAAGAGGCAGGCAGGGCAGGGCATAGAGATCATCTTAAGGGCAGGAAGGTACTACAAAGCCAAAGAGTGGATGGTGGGGACCTGAACTGGGATGACTGCAGTGCAATCAGGGAGGGAGGGAAAGGGCTTACAACATTCGACAAGACTTCATCAACAGAATGTGCAGGGTGAGAAAAGAAGGAAGTCTAAAGACCACTCCCAAATTTCCAAGCTAAGTAACTGGATGCAATTTGATGATGCCATTAACCACATAGTGAATACAGTGGAAGTAGAGAATAAAACAGAGGAAACAAATTCTGTTTTAAGCTATGATGAAACCAAAGTTCTTTGTAGGCTATTTAAATGAAGCTAGAATAATAGGAGCTTGGAAACTAAGATCTAGAATTCAGAAGGTAAGTTGATGTTAAAATTCTAGGTTTGGGAGTCAACAGGGTATTTAGTAACAGTTGAAGCCAATGGAATGAATGACACTGAACAGAGAATTGTTTATGTAGAATCAAAAGTGCCCAGCACATGGCCAGGCATGGTGGCTCATGCCTGTAATCTAGTACTCCGGAAGGCCGAGATGGATAGACTGCTCGAGCTCAGGAGTTCGAGACCAGCCTGAGCAAGAGCAAGATGCCATCTCTATAAAAATAGAAAAAAGTAATAGCCAGGTTTGGTGGCAGCACCTGTAGTCCCAGCTACTCGAGAGGCTGAGGGAGGAAAATTGCCTGTACCCAGTAGTTTGAGGTTGCTGTGAGCTATGATGATGCCACAGCACTCTACCCAGGGTGACAGTAAATCTTGGTCTCAAAACAAAACAAAACAAAAAAAGCCTAGCACAGAATCAAAGATAAATCAGCCTTTCTTATTAACCTTACTTAATATATAATCTTAATTTTTAATAAGGCTTAGACACATGACCATTAAAAATAAGCAGAAGTTAATGTAAAGAGTAGATAATGATGTATAAAACTTACTTGTAATCTGTAGGACAACCTCAAATATGACTATTTTATATCTGAATTCATTTAGAATCCATAAGTCTATTAATTTGAAAAAACCATAGTTTCTAGCTTATTAAATAGCACATTAATCCAGTTAGCTCTCATCTATATTTGTACTTCCCTAAATGAAACAATCAGATATTACGTGATCTACTTCCTACAATATAAAGACAATATACAATAAATCAACCAAATCAACTCATAAAAAATACAGCATGTATTTAAAAATGCAACTATAATAAACAAAGATTGTTACTTAAAATGTGTATGTATATATGTATATGCTTGTGTGCCAGGCAATTTTATGTAATATCTCAACTTTAATAATCTAAATTCCTTATTGGATCTGGAATATTTCAACAGAAAAAAAGCAAGCAATAAAACCAAACTTAGGAAAAGCTTCCAGGCTCTGCTACTTCCAGATAGTGACTGAATTTATCTGGAGTCAGTCTCTGAAATTTCCATTTATTTATTTATTTATTTTTTGTAGAGACAGAGTCTCACTTTACCGCCCTCAGTGGAGTGCTGTGAGGTCACAGGACTCACAGCAACCTCCAGATCTTGGGCCTCCGCTATTCTCCTGCCTCAGCCTCCTGAGCAGCTGGGACTACAGGCGCCTGTCACAATGCCCGGCTATTTTTTAGCTGCAATTTGGCCGGGGCTAGGTTTGAACCAGCCACCCTTGGTATACGGGGCCGGCGCCCTACTCACTGAGCCACGGGCGCCACCCTATCTTTTCTTTTTTTGTTGTTGGGGATCATTGAGGATACAAGATGTGTCACACACTGAGACCCCAACCCCCTCCCTCCTTCCCTCTCTCTGCTCTTCCTTCCCCACCCACCCCCTACTATCTCTGTTCTCATTTTTAAGAGGCACCTAGGGAATTAGGATACAAGGGGTTCAAGAACTATACTATGAGAAAGATTACCCTATATAAGACATAACATTTTAACTAAGACTTTTAAAAACACGTTGAGATATGTTTATAGATTACAGAAAATGGTTTTAAATAAGAGTTATTTGGTTCAAGTAGAAAATACATTTTTGTTATTCAAATCATGTTCACTTCAATATTTTTTAGAAATAACACACAATTATACCAAAGCTACATTTTAATATCATCACATTCCACTCCAAATTCTCAGCCATTTACCAAAAATAACTATTTATAAAGCTTAGTATTTTTCTAATATTATATGGTCTATTAATCTATAATTTTTTTTTTGTGTTTCTCTCAAAAATTAGAATAGCTTATGAGGATATTATATAAAACTAATCGGCATATTACACACCAAACATAAGTACAGATTCTGTACAATGTAATAGTATATGTATATATTACAAGAGACTAAATGTCTTGTTAAAAGTAACATTTTAAGAAATCTTTCATGGAAAAAACTGCATTGCAAAATGTGGTGGCGTGAGTATCAGTTACTTTCCTTTCATGAATTTCTTTCAGTGGGCATTAACTGTCCATTTAGCTTCATTAACAGTTTCACCACAAGACCAGCCTACAAAGTAAAATACACGTCAATGATAAATATAAAATGAAACACATAAGAATGTTTAAAGGGCATATATGGCAACCTGCTGGATATAAATAACTAGGGGTTTATACAGGTCAAAAAGAAGGAAGAATTATTTACTTAATACCTTCAAACAAGAGACAGGGAATATTCACCAGAATTAAAATAAATGGCACAGGTATTTATTTAATTATTATAAAACTGAAATCAACAATGTAGATAAATTTCTGATTTCTCTTGCTTGGGTAGGGCCTGCCTTTTTCCTTCATCTTAAATATTTTAATTTCATATAATATTAGAGACTTTTCTTGAAATTAAATGGATTATGTCACCTTTTTTTTTGAGACAAAGTCTCAAGCTATTGCCCTGGGTAGGGTGCCATGATGTCACAGCTCACAGCAACCTCAAATTCTTGGGCTCAGGTGACTCTCCTGCCACAATGCCTGGCTATTTTTTTTGTTGTAGTTATCATTGTTGTTTTAGCTGGCCTGGACTGGGTTCAAACCTGCCAGCCTTGTATGTGGTCGGCATCCTACCCACTGCTAGATTATGTCACTTTTAAAAAAAGAAATAACTTGACTAATACAATAGTTCAAATTAGAAATACAAAATAATAGATATTTACCTGTTTTGTATGTACTATAAAGCTCATTTTATTTTCCATACTATGGATCTGAAAACAAGTATCAGCATCTCCTAATTGCCACATAAAGCAACCATACTTAAGACTGATGAGTAAAGCCTGCAACACAATAAGAAATCGTTATATTGAAGTATGTGTTAAAAATACCACCTATTTCCTACTATCTACATTTATCTATTCAGGTCTAAATATAATTGTTTTGAATGTTATAATAAAGCCTATTCAAAGTGTCTACACCAGCCTCATACAGCCTGCTATCCAGAACCACAGAGGAGCAGCAGACTGTGAGAGGACTATCTTGAGCAATGATATTCCTTATATAAGATTGACAAAAATTTTTAAAGATGCTCATTGTATCAGTGATTTTTAGGAAATTGCAGTGTACCACAGTGTTTTACTTTCTATAGGCTAAAAACTATCTGTTTAACTTAGTTTCTTTCTTCTTTTTTTATTTCTTGTCTCCTATGATCTTGTCTAAATATTCAATATCTTCCTTTTAAATACTCATACAGTACTTTCAGATCTGAAAGTTAAGCAATGGGGCAACCTGCTGATTTTTATTTTAAACAATTCATTCCACTGAAAATATACACACTGATATATTTATTATAAAAATAAATATAACTTCAAAAATTAATAATGTACCCTTTATAAATTTAACAGAACTATTTAAAAAGAAATATTAGAGAGGGTGGCGCCTATGGCTCAGTGGGTAGGGCACTGGTCCCATACACTGAGGGTGGCAGTTTTTGAACGAAGCCCTGGCCAAACTGCAACAACAAAAACAAAAATAGCCGGGCATCATGGCAGGCACCTGTAGTCCTAGTTACTCCAGAGGCTAAGGCAAGAGTATCACCTAAGCCCAGGAGTTGGAGGTTGCTGTGACGCCACAGCACCTGAGGGCAATAAAGTGACACTCTGTTTCTAAAAAAAAAAAAAGAAAAGAAATATTAGAGTAACCTATTCTACACTTTCCTAACATAATGCTGTATTTAAGAAGGTATTTGAGATATTCTTAAATTTTCTCCTAGCAGTAATTCTTATTTTTTTGCCCTACTCTATGTGAAGACATATACAAAGAAATGCCATCCTTTAAAATATATGTGTAGCAAGATAAGTTTCTATAAACAGCAATTCTTATGATATTGACAGTAAATAATAAACGATAGATAGGCCAAAAATATAATGGTTGAGGACTTTTTTTTTTTTTTTTTTTGCAATTTTTGGGCAGGGTTGGGCTTGAACCCGCCACCTCCAGCATATGGAGCCAGTGCCCTACTCCTTTGAGTAACAGGCGCCACCTGGGTGAGGTTCTGTAGGGCGGTGCCTGTGGGTCAGTAGGTAGGGCGCCGGCCCCATATACGGAGGGTGGTGGGTTCGAACCTGGCCCCAGCCAAACTGCAGTAAAGAAATGGCCGGGTGTTGTGGTGGGCACCTGTAGTCCTAGCTACTGGGAAGGCTGAGGCAAGAGAATCGCCTAAGCCCAGGAGTTGGAGGTTGCCGTGAACTGTGAGCTGTGATGCCTTGGCATTCTACCAAGGTTGAAAAAATAAAACTTTCTCAAAAAAAAAAAAAAAAAACAAAAAAAAAAAACAAAGAAAAAGAAACAAGTGAGGTTCTGAAAATGAAAGACTATAATCAATTTACATGAGCATATATTATGAATAATGGAAAACTAATAATATCATTATTTAAAAATCAGCTATCTACATTCATATTATATAATACCACATACAACTTTATACACAGGATATAGGAGATGCTAAATTAATTACTTACCAAGGTACAGACTAAAACATTGAGTCAAGATACTTTAAACCGCCTATTCTGGGGATCATTCACTTGAAATTTCTTTTGTTAAAAGCCAGAAAATAATCCATTAATAAGGCCTCAAAACAGTTTGATATACAAAAAAAATATAGCTGTAAGTAGAGGAACTCCTCAATTATATGGAGGTCATATTTCCAACAAAAGTACCGAGCCCACAAAAGTACCGAGCCCAATTTCCACAAAAGTACCATATTTCAGTACAAAAGTACCGAGCCCATATTTCCACAAAAGTACTGAGCCCAATTAAAAGTTCAATTGTTAAATAACAATATGCAGTGAGGAAGGAATTCTTGAGAAACACAAACAAAGAAAATAGATAAATGGAAAGGAAGAGAATCAAAGAGTCCACATCCACATGGTGGTTTTAAGTACCTATATACTCAAGTATAACCCGACCCCCTTAATTTTACCCCCCAAACTGGGAAAACTTAGTGACTCGAGTATAAGCTGAGGTGGAAAATGCAGCAGCCACTGGTAAATTTCAAAAATAAAAATATATACCCAAAAAACTTATAATAATTGAGGAATCAGTAGGTTAAATGCTGATACCCTCACATCAGATACAGTTGAAGCTCTGTTTGGACATACGGATGATGAGAAGGAGGAATCTGGTTTTGAAGAATTTTAACCTTTGTGATTTAGCTTGATTACCTGTTAAGCTAAGTGCACCGAATCACATAACATGTATGACCCAAGTATAAGCCAAGTTCAGGTTTTTCGGCACAAATTTTTGGCACAAAAACTCGGCTTATACTCGAGTATATACGGTAATCACTTTGCTCTTGAAGGAAAAAGCAGCTCTCATTAGAAGGTAAAATCTACAGTGGGCAAGATACTTAATGAGGGAAGTAAAAAAAATCACAAGAGAAAATAGTTGAGAAGGATAGTTGAGGGCAGAAAAGGAAAACTCAAAGAATCAGAAGTAGCATACAGGTAACCAGGAGACAAATGAAATAGTGATGTTGACAAGTGGTCATACAGAATGGTACTACATGGGTGTTTAAACAACCCAGTTTCACTTCAGAAGGACATTATGTCAACATAAACTGACCTCAGCAAAGGATAATCTATTGCCTGAGTGTGGTAGTGGTACCAGTAAGGTCAAAGACATAACAACAAATACAATTCAGTTGTGAAGACTGCAACACACTCCCTGTAGTGAAATGCCAAGTTGCAACACCATGCATTTATCTACCCATAGTGTTTTATCATTTTATGTAAGTAGAACAGAAAAGTCTCCAACAAGCATATAAAATTGACTAGCTATGGTTTCTGATGAGCAACTCTGATTATTTCAAAGAGAAATAGACCTAGAAAGTAAAAGGAATTAATAACAAAAAAACCACAGCTATCTCCTATGGCTTTTCTTGAGAATTTGTTCTGAGGGTAATATATCCCATTTAGAGTTTAAATGTAAATGGAGGTATTTTTGCAGGTGAATGTGTTTACTCCATTTTAGCAAAGCTTGCCAAATGCAATCCAGGTAGATCTTGGGTGAATCTAAGGCAAAGACAAGCTGCTTATTCACACATTTGATGGCTGGAATATGTAATCAGTTTAGAGTTTTCAAAGGTGCCACAAATTTATCAGTGCCTTACAGGGCACAAGGTAATGACTGTATGGACAGAAAATGTTTACCCTCAGGTTCAATCATCTTTTTATATACCCAAGGATAGCATTATTTATCGCTCTAGAAATTGAGCCTTTTGTCTTGAAAGAGCAGACTGTTCAATAATATTACTAACATCCTTCTGTCTGCTTCTGCTATCTCCTTTATTCAACTCTTGACCAGAACATTATTCATAATATGAGATGTTATAAAGATATTGCTATCATTTCACTACTATGTAAAACTTTGTATTGTTGTCTAAACTTGCAATGGTATTAGAAGTCAAACAAAATATAGCTTGGAGAAATGGTACAATATTACATCCACAGCACCACCATCCAGTTCTATGAAAAAGGATTTGTAGATGCTGGTACAAAATGACCTGAATGAAAAATTTCAGGAATGAAAAAATTTCTTGAAATAGGTTTGGGACATTTCTCCTTCATTTCCTGTAGCAATTGAAAGTTGTTACAAACTAATAATCAGCAAATCATATGCAAATCAATACATGTATATATTACATCATTTTTTGTGTGAAGAAAATAGTTCTAATAGAAATAGTAGGGAAATGAACAAAAGCAAGCTGACTATATATATAGACTTCAGAAATCAAGCTTCAGGTCAATTACTGAAATCAGACACTATTCTGTTCTTTGTCCGTAGGTATTCTCTATCTCCACCCACAGGTATATTTAACAGCATAGTAAAATATGTTGATATATGAAGATGATCCCAAGTTAGTAATAACAAACGATGTGTTCCTGAACAATCATTGGGTCAATGAAGAAATTTAAAAGGAAATAAAAACATTTCTTGAAATAAATGAAAATAAAAACACGCACACAAAAATTTATGGGATGTAGCAAAATCAATGCTAAGAGGGAAGTTTTTTTTTTTTTTTTTTGGCTGGGGCCAGGTTTGAACCCGCCACCTCCAGTATATGGGGCTGGAGCCCTACTCCTTCTCGAGCCATAGGCACCACCTAAGAGGGAAGTTTATAACAATAAATTTCTACATCACAAAACCCAGAAAAATTTGACATGAATAGTTTAATGATGTACCTCAAGGAACTAGAAAAACAAGAACAAACCAAACCCTAAATGAGAAGAAAAGAAATAAAAACCAGACCAGAGCTAAATGAAAAACCAGACCAGAGCTAAATGAAACAGAAACTTAAAAAAGAAAAGATCAACAAAACCAAAAATTGGGGTTTTGAAAACATAAACAAAATCAATAAACTGCTAGCTAGACTAACCAGGAAAAACAGAAGACCCAAATAAATAAAATCTGAAATGAAAAAGAAGACATTAAAACCGATAGTACAAAAATACAAAAGATCATTATAGACCACAATGAATAATTATAGAACAGCAAATAGGAAAACCTAGAAGAAACAGATAATTTCCTGCACCCATAAAACCTACCAAGAATGAACCAACAAGAATTGGAGAATCTCAACCAACTAATAACAAGTAATGACACCAAATCAGTGATAAAAAGTCTCTCAACAAAGAAAACCCCAAGACCAGAAGGCTTCACTGCTGAATTCTACCAAACTTATAAAGAGATAACACCAATTCTTCTCAAACTAGTCCAGAAATTGGACAGAAAAGAACTCTTTAACTCATTTTACAAGGCCATCATTATCCTGATACCAAACCAGACAAACGCACAATAAAAAAAGAAAACAAACCAATATCCCTGATGAAGACTGATGCAAAAATTCTCAACAATATACTAGCAAATTGAACCCAATAGCACATCAAAAAGATAATATACCGCATACACTCAAGTATAAGCCGACCCCCTTAATTTTACCCTAAAAACTGGGAAAACTTAGTGACTCGAGTATAAGCCGAGGTGGAAAATGCAGCAGCCACTGGTAAATTTCAAAAATAAAAATATATACCCAAAACAATTACAATAATTG
>CAUYPK010027821.1:0-10947 GCA_963574355.1 Loris lydekkerianus
AAGTATCTCAAGAATGGAAGAAAAAGTATCCAATGTACTCAGCCCTACTATGAAATTAATTTATAGCTTTCATATGAAACCTAAGAATATGGGGAAAGAGGAAAGGGAGGGGAGGGAAGAGGAGGGGGTGGATGGGCGGAGGAAGAGTAATTGGTAGGATCACACCTATGGTGCATCTTACAAGGGTACAAGTGAAACTTATTAAATGTAGAATATAAATGTCTTAACACAATAACTAAGAAAATGCCAGGAAGGTTATGTTAACCGGTGTGATGAAAATATTTCAAATTGTATATAAAACCAGTGTATGGTGCCCCATGATAGCATTGATGTACACAGCTATGATTTAATAAAAAAAAATAAAAGACTCACCACTCCTCACTAACCTGCCCCAGTGCACACAGCCCCTTGTTTAAAAGCCTACACTCCTTGTTAGTTGGGGTTCTCAGACTTGAGGCTGCTTCCCTGTTCTCTCACCAGTGGCTTTCATATGAAAATTTTCTTCCTTCCAGGGCAATCCCTCTTGTCCTAATAATTGCCTGTCTGTGTGGCTAAGAATCAGAACTTGGAGGCCAGACTCCTTTTGAATTCAGTAACACTCTCATCAGAGAGGAGTTCAAGCAAGTTTCCTATGCTCAGGCGTTATTAGGGGTGTTTTTAGAGTATAAATAGTACATATCTGGAATGGACAGTATACAGATTAAAGTCTCAGAGAAGCCCCCTTCGTAGTCTTCTGTGTCATCTGCAAACCATCAGTAGGTAGTAATAATATTTCACTATGTACTTCATTTTAAAGTTCCGAGCAATTTTCTTTCAGAGACACTGTAAAGAAATTTGTAAATAAAAATTTCAAAAATATTTTTATAAATATAAAATCTGATGAAAGGTTTTTATTCTTGGTAGTAAGTAAATAACTACTACAATATTTAGTTACTACCAAGAATACTCCTCTACAGGAGAGCCCTAGACATATTGGATATCTACTGCATATATATTTATGTGTGTGTATATGTGTGTATGTCTATATATGGCTGTGTCTATTTTGAAAGAGAATGAGGAAGAGAAAAAGAGAAACGAAAAAGCCCAAATCTGTATCCAAATATAAATAAAAACAACTAAGTTCACAGACTAACATTGCTTACGTTGGCAGCACTGCACAAGCAATTTAATAAGGTTTCACATCTTTGGTGTATCAGGGTCTCACAGCTGTGTTCATGTCAAGGTGCAGTGGTGTCTTGCTGAGAAGTGTTCATTATTGTAGTTGCTTGTTTTGGGGTGCCATCATGAGAATGTCAGAGCTTGAATTAGAGCAAAGACAAATATTAAATTTCTTGTTAAATTTGGCGGGTGGACATGAGATCAGCGATATGTTAGTCCAAGCTTATGGGGATAATGCCATGAAGAAAACATCAGTGTACAAGTGAATTAAATGTTTGTTTTTTTTTTTCCTAAAGGGAGAGACAGTGTCACTGATGAAGAGAGGTTAAGGTGGACAGTAATGAGCAGAACTGACAAAAATGTTGCAAAAATGTGTCAAATTATATGTCAAAGTCATCAACTGACTATAGTAGACTGAGTTATTATCACTAGAGAAACAGGAAAAATCTTAACTGAAAATCTTGGCATGAGAAAGGTGTGCAAAATTTATCCTGATGAACCCACCAATAACAAAACAGACTTTGCCGAGACCTCTTGGAGAGGCTGGATGATTCATGGAGCAATGTTATCACTGGTGATGAAACATTGGATGAAATGAATATGACCCTGAAACAAAGCGTCTAAGTGCACAGTGAAAGTCAGCCAATTCTTCACGACCAAAAAAGTTCCATCTTTCCAAATCAAGAGTCAAAATGACGTTGCTAGCCTTTTCTGATATCAAAGGGATTGTTAATTTTGAATTTAGACTAATTAGACAAACAGCTAACCATTTTTACTATTTGGAAGTGTTGAAAAGGGTGCGGGAAAAGTTAGATGAAAAGGACCTGAACTTTCCAACAGCAACTCACGGCTCTTGCATTACAGCAAAGCACCAGCTCACACAGCAGTGTCTGTGAGGAAGTTTGTAGCTAGTTACCAAATAACTATGTTGGAATACCCTCCCTACTCATCCGATCTGATCCCTAATGACTTTCCTCTTTACCCGAAAGAAAAATATATTGAAAGGAAGACATTTTCATGACATACAGGACATTAAGGATAAGATGACAATAGTTCTGGTGACTATTCCAGGAAAATAGTTTCAAAATTGTTTTGAAGGCTGGACTAGGCACTGGCATCAGTGTACAGGGAGTACTTCAAAGGTGATTGTAGTGATATTTAACGATGAAATATTTATCACTTTTTCCAGGATGAGTTTGTGAACTTAATAATCAGAACTTGTATACTACAATACGTGTTTTGGAAACATCATTTTATGTAATCTTTGTAACTCCAGCAGATGAGTGCTTTATCCGTATTGTTGCATCTTCAGACTCTGTCTTCCAGAGGGTAATTAACTTCCCATTGACCAGACAGCTTGAGTGATATTGAGCTTCACACACTGATGCATGCCAGACAAGAGAAGTAAGCAGATCACACTGCTTCTGAAATCATAATGGGTATAAGTGCCAATAATTCAAGTGATCAGACCCCTACCAGATAATCCCTTCTCTGTGTTCCTTCATCTTATGTTTAATTAAAATGTAGAGTAACAAATCCCATTTCACCATATTTATTATTCATATAAAATCACATGAGTCACATATAAGTGACAGTACAATATTGAAAATTTCTGTAAAGCCATTTATCACCATCACTTCTTTGCATGAATGGTTGTTTAATAAACAGCAGATTACCATCTCTTGGCATGATGAGGCAAGCACACACAAAGAAAGAAAAGAATTTAGCAACATTTAATTAATGGCGAGGCCTAACTATTATTTATGCGTGTTCATTACAAGCTGCTGTTTTTTACAATCAATCCATAATTTTAAAGCAATAGTAAATGGTATTATTGTAACCAAACAATAAATTTGGTTAAAAGAAAACACTCACATATGGAACTGGATGGAACTAGCTCCCTTAAAAATGAATAAGTGCATGTTGACTGTAGAAACAGCTGCTTCTATTAAATGCCATCACTTCTTTCCTCTCGTTTCAAATCTTGGGCGACTTGGAGATGAGGGAAATTTCTATTATGTGTAATTACATTTTATGGCAAAGGAGCAATAGCTAAATGAAGTCAATTACAAGTTGGAGGCAGTTTCTCAGATGAGATATGGTATATATTAATTAAGAGTAACTGAAAATTACTATGTTGAAAAACCTTGCTGGAGTTTATCAGAAGCATAAATAAGACCTGTCTCTACCTAGTGCCTTTGGCCTCTACACATATGGAATTCATATGTACCTTCCTTTAAAAATGTAACAGCTTCTTTAAGATGTAATTTACATACCATGCAATTCACTTATTTAAAGTGTACAGTGCAATAGTTTCTACTATATGAAACCTGTGTTTTCATGCAGCTGTACACACATCAATACTGTATAATTATGGAATATTTTCATTGAACCAAAATAAATCCTCATATCCATTAGTACTTGCTCCCTATTTTCTCCAGCCCCCCACACTCTGCCCACTGTAGATGGACTCATCCTGTGTTTTGAGGGGAGCTCTGGAGCGTCATTGCTTTCAAAATTTTCTGCAACAAAATAAAGAATCAGAACTCCAATTGGAGTACACAGTTTGACAACCCATGCCACATGTTTGAATATTCAGTTCCCGTTTCTTTTGTAAGTGATAGGTACTTTCCTAGCTGTATACTCTATTTTTTTTTTTTTTTTTTTTTCTGTTCCAGAGGATTACAAGGAATAAAGCTCCCTTTACTAAATAGCAGTGGTCTAGCTCTGGTAGTCAGGAAGAAAGTGTGAAAGAAAGAGAAGTTTCTCTGATTACTTAGGGAAAAAAAAAAAAAAATATTTCAGAATACACAGAGGAAAGGAAGCAAGTTCTTTTTCTACCGTATGAAGATTCATAATAACTCCACAGGTGAGGCCTGTGGGGAGGTGGCTCTGGAGACCACAGGCGGATACAGTCTGAACAAGTCAAAATCCACCTTCAGTGGTGGTCCAGCCTCCCTTGACCTGAAAGCTCTAGGATCTTTACAAATTTAGTAACACTTGTGTGTATTCCAGCATTGTTAGGTCACGATTAAGTGCAATTTTTAAAATCTCCATTCCTCACTCAAAAGGGACATCTTTCTGGGTAAAGGTTGTTTGTTATCTGCACAGAAGTAGAACAGGCCTGGGGCAACGTGACTTAGGCCCAAAAGACCATTAGCAGGATGGACCTGGTTCTTTATTTGTTAGAGGGGACTAATTGAATGGAACCAAAGGCAGCTTGGTGCCACGCTACATCATTTGTGTTGGTCAGTGGTTATCCTAGGATTCACCTGGAAGAGAGCAGCATGACCACTGCACCCTTGCTATCCATTCCCATCACCAAATCAGGAGGAGGAGTGAACTTAATTCCCTGGAAAACAGAACGGCCAGCCACTGACAGATCACATTACTCAGGCTTTCAAACAGCATTAAACACTGAAAAGGGCAATTGTGTGAATAAAGTGTTTGTTTTTCCAGTAGAATCCGTGATTACCTTTAGGTGTACTGATGGAGCCTAGTTTTCTCCCTAAACAAGTTTTCCATTTCCGGCAATCACTGCCCCTTACTGCCATCACACACACACACCCACACAAACACATGTACACACACATGCACACACACGAAGCTGAATCCTTATGCTCCTGTTTGGGGCCTGCTCTCCACTTAAACCTTGCAGGCCACCTTTTCCTGGAGTCCAGATACTTGCCAGAATACCCAGTATATATGCAAAAGGCAAGGTTGCCAGAGAAAGTTGAACATTATCAACAAAACTAAGATCAGAGGACTAGCAGAGGATGTTGTGATAAAGAAATTGAAGCAGAGAGAAAAGCAAGTGGTACAAGTTAAGACCCCAGAATGTCTACGTGGTTCAGCAAAGTTTAGAAAGAATTTGTGTGTGTGTGTGTGTGTGTGTGTGTGTGTGTGTGTGTTTGCATGCACATGGAATGAGGGAAGATGCTGCTGGGTGAGGCTAGAGAGTTACAAGGGTATATGTGAAACTTGGTAGATGTGGAATGCAGATGTCTTGGCACAATAACTGGGAGAATGCCAGGAAGGCTGTATTGACCAGTATGATGAAAATGTGTCAAATTTTCTATGAAGCTACTATATGATGCCTCATGATCATATCAATGTACACAGCCACGATGTAATTAAAAAATATATTAAAAGCATGATAAACACATTTTTAGAATTAAAAAAAAAAACCTCTCCACAAGATTCTTTTAAAAAATGAATGTGCAAGTTATATATTGGGAGAATATATTTTTCAATCATGTATCTGACAAAGGTCTAGTGTCTTAGTTATATAAAGAACTCTCAAGATTCAAGAGGTAAAAGTACATGCACAAACAAATTAAAAGATAATTTATAAAAGAGGACACTGTGACAACAAATAAGCACATAAAAGGTGTTCAACATTATTAGTTGTTAGGTAAATGCAAATTAAAACTAAAGTGAGATATTACCACACACGTATCAGAATAGTTAAAAGAAAAAAATAGTGACAACACCAAATGCTGGCATAAATGCAGAAAATATTAGATTGTTCATTTTTTTGATTGTGAAATGCAAAGTGATATAGCAACTATAGAAAACAGTTTTGCATTTATTAAAAAAATAAATATTTACCTACCATAAACTCAGCAATTGTTTTTGTGGACATTTATGTTAGAAAAATAGAGACTTATATTCAAGCAAAACTCTGAACACAAATATTTATAACAGATTTATTTGTAACAGTAATACAGAAAAATGGACCCCCAAACTAGCGTCCAGCCTGAAGTCCAACTGGATCTTAGCTTTATACAAGAAATAATTCAAAAGCAAGTCAGCAGAATAAAGCAAAATTAAGTTTACTAAAGTTACAAAAAAGAAGTGGGAAACAGTGCTCTATTAGGCAGAGCAGTGGCTATCTCTCAGAGCAACAAAAGGTAGCACTTTGTGAGTTTCTGGAGTCTCATTTTTTTCTATTTAATTTTATTTAAAATGACGGGAGATAAGAAAAAGAAAAAATAAATAAAATGAAGGGAGAAATATTCACAAGATTTCTGGGAAGGGGATGGGGAATATTCCCGGACTTTAGAGTTCTGCCTTTTTTAAACCAATTAGGTTAACTTCTGGGAGGTGCAATGACATTTGTAACCTGTCCTGGTGCTAGTGTTAGTTTTATTTATTATGCTAATACATTATAAGCAGGGTATAATGAACAATGAGGGTAACCTGATGTCTTTTTTCATGGCAATTATGGTTCTATTTTGTTTTGGCCAACTTCTTTACCCCCTCCTGTTTTATCATAGACCTTGGTTTGGGTCTTCTGACTCCTTGTAGCATAGAACCTGTAAATAGCCCAAAATGTCTTTCAATGTATAAGTGGTTTAACAAACCAAGGTACATTCATGCCATGGAATACTACTTAAAAGAAAATGGAATGGGGAAAAAAAAAAAAACTGTCAGCGTCCTAAACCCTTCCCTCAGCTCCCCTCCCAAAACAAAAGGGCTACACGGACCCACCCTAAGAGTTCCTCTGGAAAGACCTTAGCCCACCAAAACCTTCCAGCAACCTGTGGAATCTCCCTCCCCCTATATCCAGTATAAACACAAGCCCCAAACCATTTTCAATACAGCCAGAATCTTTGCCCAGGTAGTTCTTAGTCCCCTTTCATTAAACTTGGCCTGGACCTCTCCTGGTCTCATTTTCTGGTTACACCACTAACTACCTTTCATCTGGTACTGAAAACTCAGGACCGGCAGTTGGTGAGCAGCCTGGCTCAACCACCACAGTTTCCTCAGAACCTGGTCTGTTGTTGCCCGGACCTGACTCCATTGACCCACCCCATCTGTCATTGAGGGTGAGTAGGGTTCCTGAACACCTTCTCTATAACTCCATGTTCTCATGTCCCCTTTGCTTTGATCTTGCTTAATGAGAATTTTCATTTTCAATGCCAGCGCTAGACCCTAGTTCAAGTTTTTAGCCCCTGGAGGACCACAAGTTTCTGAGAGGACAAGAGGATGCCAGACCTCTCAGAGAATCTCTTTCACTTCACTAACCTGGGTTTTGTAAAATAGTATATGCCCTCTTTTTACCCAGGTAAGGGAAGGACGTCAATGACATGGGAGTGGGCTTTTCCATTGCCTGAACAGAAACACCCTACCTGTGTCTCCTTTGGCAATATACAAATTTAAGCCTCAAAGGGAAAATTTGGCCAAAACACTTCATATTCAACTATAACACAACTTACCCTCAATACAAATTAGAAACAGGGTCTATACTGCCTGAGAATGAAACCTTTGACTTCAATATCTTAAAAACTTAAGTAATTTCTTACAAAGAAATGGCAGATAAGATGAAATCCTCTATATCCAGGTGTTTCTCGCTTTCTGTTCTTGCCCCTCCCTGTCTAAATCATACTAGATCCACCAGATGCTCCAGGCTCAATCCCTCCCCCTCTATCATCTCCTGATATTCTCATCTTCCCTCTACGGATTTCTCAAGGTCCTACTGTTCCACAGCTGCAAGGCCCTCCACCTTCTTCCACCCACTAATCCCTTCATGTTCCTACATCAATGGCTTGTCACTGACTTCCTTCCCCACATACTAGATTCTTCTATCACCAACTTTGGCCATCACCAACTTTTTGGGCCATATTGGTCGCACACACCCTACTGCCCACCACCTTCTGCTGACTGTCAACTTCCATCCATGGCTTCCCCAGCTGACAGCTTCCCTTAGGTACCCTCTCTTCTCTTCTGCATACCAACTCCCCATCTGAGACATTTCAGAGGCCTAAAGTCATAATAAATCTCTCAAAGCCAAATTTAAAATCCAGCATTTTTTTCTGCCCTAAAACCTTTAATTTCTTTACTAATTTAAATGATAATTTCAGAGAGAAACAAAGTACTTCTCCCAATTGCCCCTATCTCTTCGTTAGTTCCAATATTCAACATAAACTGCAAAACTTAGAAGAAGCCTCAAGCCCCACAAAGGGAAAATTTAGACATGACCTTCATCATCTTTTAATAGAGATAGAGAGAGGATAGAGTAAAAGGGAAAGGGGACCTGACAGGACCCCAGAAGGTAGAAGTTGTTTTGTTGTTGTTTGTTTGTTTGTTTGTTTGTTTTTAACAGTGGCTGCCACTTTCAGTCTCCTTCATCCTTCAGAGATAGTTACTCAACATGCCCAGGCAAGAAGACCAGGCCTTTCTACAGGAAAAGAAACATTGTCTTTGGCCTCCACTAGGACTGTGTGTCTCTAAAGTAAAGTTCTGCTAGAATCCTCCTCCACTAAGACCTCAAAACTGTGTCTTCTCTGAAAAACAGAAAGACACTGGAAAGTGAGACTGTATCCTCCTTAGAATAAGAGACTACATTCAACTTCTGAAACTAGTAGTCCCTGAAGTCAACAAACACTGCTTTCATCTGACCAACACATTGGTCAAAATGAACTCAATTTATTCACACTTCAGGTAACCAAATCTCTGACAATGTTAAGCAAATTGATTCTAATAAATACCAGCACCATGTCCTCTGTTCTTCCTAAATTTTAGAGATCTCTATTTCTCTCTCCTATCTCCATCATTAAAATGAAAAAATACAACCCCCCACCTTTATATTCCACACTTTATCAATTCACTGGGAGATAAAGTTCTTTTGTTCACCCTTTATTACTTTCAGGTTATTCCCTCCACTAAAAGATACCTTATAGCTTCCTTTCTCTGACATCTGAAAAGACACAACTTCATCTGTTTCTTAATGTGCTCTAATTTTTCAAACTATAAACTTTCTGCCTTGTTTCACCTTGTTTCCTTTATGTCTATGATTGCATGTCCTAATATGTCATATATTGCTGTTTCACTGTCAATGTAACAGAGCTCTAATTAATTGACTTAAAGAAAAGTAAGCACTTAAATGTTTCATCAAGAACATGAGAAAGAAATTAAATTTCGTTCACATGACCTTTACAACCTTTGAGAAATCAACCTTCTTTTAAGATTTTTTTTTTTTTTTCATTTCTTTTTATTGTTGGGGATTCATTAAGGGTACAATAAACCAGGTTACACTGATTGCATTTTTTAGGTAAAGTCCCTCTTACAATCGTGTCTTGCGCCCAAAATGTGTGGCACACACCAAAGCCCCACTCCCCTCCCTTCTTCCCTCTCTTTGCTCTTCCTTTCTGATTTCATTTCTTTCTTTCTTCTTTTTTTTTTTTTTTTAAGAAGGAACTCAATTTTATTGTGTCAAGCAGCCGCTTATATAGAGTGTGGGGATGGGGTGGGGAAAGAAGGTGGGGGATGAGGTGCGTGACAGGGTTGGGCCAATGGCATGGTACCACGTTGGCTGTATCTAGGTAGAGGCAGTTTCAGGCCGGGCCTTGCTGAGTCATTCCTATGCGGAAGTAGCTTGATGGATCTACTTCTAGTCAGGCTCAGAAAGTTGCACTAGGCCTTAGGCACATGGCATGGCCCAACAATTCCCTCTTTTGTTTTTTGTATGGCAGAAAATCATAGCCCCTGTCTTAGGTTGCCAGCTCTTGCAGTTTCAGTCTTACCCGTCATGGGGATACAAACATCAATGGTTTGGTCCCTGTCTTAGGTTGACTGAGCACAGTGATCTTACCCATCTTTGGGTACTATGAATGTAAGCCACTGTGCAGCCTTTCCATATCCTGTCTTAGGTTGTCCCAGTTTTGGGAATCTAACCCGTCATTGGTGGTATGGAGGGCCGTGAAGAATAATAGTTAGATTCTTGGTTAATGAGCCAGTGATATCGGACCTCGTCCTGATTTAACTGCCTCTAAACTTTCTTAAGGATACAGGGCCCAAAGATGAAGGGTAAATAAGGGTAGCAGGGGAAGAAGGTAGGGTAAAAAACTATGTAGGCCCATCCACAGGGGATTTTCTAAAATTTCTTTTCTTCTCTTTTCTAGATCTTCTTGGAGTGTTTTGAACTTATGTTGCACAATCTCAGATCTGTTGGCATAAAAGTAGCACTTCTCATGAAAAAATAAACACATGCCTCCCTTTTTGGCAGTTAATAGGTCTAATCCCCTTCTTGTTAAACCAAGTATTTAAAGTATCTTGCCGAAACCAAAGTAGGTTTTCTCTCTCTTTTTTTTTTTTGTTTGTTTGTTTAATCATAGCTGTGCACATTAGTGCAATCACCTGTACCCTTTCTAACATGCACCGTAGATGTGGCCCCACCCATTTCCCTCTCTCCACCCAAACCTCCCCCCTACATTCCCCTTCCTTGGCCCTTTCACCATAGTCTTATGGTATAGTTGGGTTGTAGCCTTCATGTGAAAGCTATAATTTAGCTTCATAGTAGGGCTGAGTACAATAAATACTTTTTCTTCCATTTCTGAGATATTTTGCTAAGAAGAATATGTTCCAGCGCCATCCATGTAAACTTGAAAGAGGTAAAGTCTCCATCTTTCTTTAAGGCTGCATAGTATTCCATAGTATACATGTACCACAATTTGCTAGTCCATTCGTGGGTCGATGGGCACTTGGGCTTCTTCCATGACTTAGCAATTATAAATTGGGATGCAATAAACATTCTGTCACAGATGTCTTTATTATATTGTCTTTCGGTCTTCTGGGTGTAAACCTAGTAAAGGAATTATAGGAACGAATGGCAGGTCTATTTTTAGGTCTCTTAAGTATTCTCCTAACATCCTTCCAGAAGGGACATATTAGTGGGCATTCCCACCAGCAGTGTAGAAGTGTGCCCTTTCCTCCACATCCACGCCAACATTTCTGGTTTTGGGATTTTGTTATGTGGGCTACTCTTACTGGGGTTAGGTGATATCT
>CAUYPK010027822.1:0-12969 GCA_963574355.1 Loris lydekkerianus
AGAGCTGGTTTGGTTATGGCAAATTTCTTTAACATATGAATATCATTAAAGTATTTAATTTCTCCATCATAGATGAAACTCAGTTTAGCTGGATACAGGATCCGGGGTTGGAAGTTATTTTGCTTTAGGAGATTAAAAGTCAATGACCACCATCTTCTGGCTTAAAAATTTTCAGCAGAGAAGTCTGCAGTCATTCTAATATTCTTCCCTTTGTATGTAGTGGCTTTCTTTCACCTGGAAGCTTTGAGAATCTTCTCCTTCATAGTAATTTTAGTGAAGTTAATTATGATATGCTTGGGTGATGTTTTATTGGGGTTGAGTCATGCTGGGGTTCTGAAACTGTGTGCTATCTGAATTTCAGAATCTCTAGGCATGTCTGGAATATTCTCTTTTATAATTTCATGCAGAAGAGTCTTGTGTTCAGCAAAGCAACCTCATCATTTTCAGGAATTCCAATTATTCATACATTGGCCTTCTTCGAATTATTCCAGAGCTCTCTGAAAGAATGATCCATTTTTGTTCTCTATTTCTCTTCCTCCTTTAGAGTTTGGGAGTGTTCATAGGCTTTATCTTCAATTTCAGAAATCCTTTTTTCTGCTTGCTCCATTTTGTTGCTGAGGGATTCTACTGTATTTTTCAGATCTTTGAAGGCTGCAAATTATTGCTTCAGTGTGTCTAAGTCTTTGGTGGTTTTGTCTTTAAATTCGTTAAATTCTTGAGACAGCTTTTGAATTTCTCCTCAAATTCCTAGTTCCATTTTGTTAATCTTGTTCACCATCCAAATTCTGAATTCAATTTCTGACATCTCAGCCAGTTGTTTTTGAATGGGATCTTCAATTACATCTGCCATATCTTTCCTTAGGTGGGTTGATCTATTCTGGTTATTCATATTACCAGAGTTTTTCCACTGATTCCACCCCATGATTATTTTACTCCCTTTGATTTCTCCCCTGGTGCTTTGTTGAGGACCCATACAGTGCTGTAGCCTGAGAAACTGGGGCCCTATTTGGTTTAGAGGGGCTAAGAGGTTCTGTCTTATTTTCAGCTGGTTTCTGCTTAACCCTAGATAACAGTTACTCTGGGTTGAAGTCTCAGCTGTGGAGAAATACTAGCAATTAAGTCACCCCACCCACCACAGGCAACAAATGGAAAAGGAAAATCAAACCTTCCTATAACAACACACAGGGCACCACCTGGATAGTCCCCAGGTGATTGGCTCAGTTCAAAAGGTCCAAATCAATTGTCTCAGTCAGCAGGTGTCTCAGGTGGGAGAGTTTAAGAGGTCTCTGGGATATAATATAGTTTACTCCAGTGCTGCGTGGAGTCAGGAGGAGCCACCCAGCAAGTAGATCAATCTGGGAAGGTTGATGCCTCCTTCCCCACCTTGCAGTTCTGTCACACCCAGTCGCTGCCAGCCCCACAGGGCTGTGACCCAGTCAGTTGTCTGCAGTGAGCAGATATTCCAGAGGTTTGCAGCTGCCTAAATCACAGGGAAGTCTGTGTCCACTTGTCCAGGCCACTGCTCTCTGTCTTTATCTAGCAGGGGGTGGTGAGGCCTGTCAACCTCAGGCTTTTGATGGAGGCTGGAGGTGTTCACTCAGTTCTAGCCCCACCCTTAGTTTATGTTACTGGGTGAACAGAACAACCTTGTGGGAATTTTTTTCTGACCCTGCTAGATTCCTCTGCAGAGGGGAGGCTTATTTGAGTTCCCAGAACCTGTGTCTCAGGCCTTGTCTTTACTCCTGTGGGTTTGTATTCGCAGCATGATTAGTTGTCAGCTGTAGCCTCTTGGCCTTCTTTGTCTATAGGCTGGTGATCCCCTGAGGGCCAGGTGCATCTTAGGCTCAGTAAAGCGGTCCTCTGGATCAGCCCAACCCTGGGAGTTTCCCAGCTCTTTGGGTGCATTTTCTAGTCCCCGTGTTCCACCCAGGTCAGTACCGCCTCAGGCAAACGCTTTACTCATGGGGCCTGTGTTTCAGTCCCAGGTCAGTTCTGTGGTGGTTGCCATCTGAGAAGATCTGGTTGCCCAGGGAGACAGGAGGAGTGTCTATGGGATATCTGGGGGATGGGCCTTGTTATTGCTGAAAACGGCTGTTGCTCTACACCTCAGGGCACCACCTCTCTGGTGTGGTTCCCTCTTAGCCAACTGTCTTCTCCTCACTCCTGTGCTGCAGAATCAGCACTGGCCAGCTGCAGTCCAGGTCCTGTCTACACCTCTCGAGAGTTCACTTAAGAATCTGGACTCCTGGGGGGCAGGCCTCCAGGCCACAGAGTGAGAGTGGAGGGGAGTTCTGGGAGCTCAGAGTTGCAGGTTGTAACACCAAGGTCGTTGAGAGCAAATGAACAAATAAACAGATACAAAGGCTGCCAGAAACAGATGGAAACACATAGAGATACAGACAACACCCACGACAACAGCAACATAAAAACAACTGCAATAAGAATAGTGATAATCGTACAATAATTAAAAGAAAGACAGGAAAGAGAAAAAAAAAAGAGGGAAAAAAGTGGTGTTAGTAGAAATGTTAAAAGAGAAGAAAGAAGAAATTGAAATTAGAAAACATAGAAATAAAAAATATATCTATATAAAAAGTAATAAAAAAAAATTAGCAAAAGCACCTCCAAGAAAATGGTGAGGAAAAAAATAGAACAAAACAAAACAAGAAAAAAAAAAAGGCACTAACTACAAAAATACTTATGCGTGTAGAAATATACAACTATACACTATACACAACTATACGTCTGCTGTAGAGATCAACCTTCGTAAGAATATATTCATACTGTAATATACTTTCTGGACACCAGGTGGCGCTGTGAGTGGTTCCTAGGCTTATACCTGATTCACAGTTTATACTATTACAATGGTAACCACCTTCCATGATCGATGGCCATTTTGGAATTTCTGTAAAAGTTGTTCGCCTAAGAATTGTGTAACTTTGGCTGTTCTTTTCCAGACAGCACTTCCAACTGACCTTCCCTCTTAGTGCAGGCATCCATGCTTCTTAAATCTTTCCACTCTGCTCCCAGTTTCTCCAGCAAGCTGGCGAATGCAATCGGCTGTGTGTGGGGGAGGTGGTACTGGGTTCTTGAGGTCGCTGGTGGGTTTGTGGCTTCAGTGGCGGTTCCCTTGGCCAAAGCCAGGTTTGTGGCTTTAGCGGCTTAAGGGGCTTCTTCAGAGTTTCCCTTTTGGGGTGGCACCCGCCAGTTCGCTGTGCAGCCTGAACCGCCAGCCCCTTCTTTACACCTGGGGAAAAGGTGCCCACCCTTTTGGGTAGTTCAAAATGTCTGTTTCCCGGGCAGGATCCCTTCCCCTCAATTGTCTAACAGGTTGCCCAGCTCCCCGTGGTTTTGACTGGCTTTCCTTTCAGATGCCTCCCTCAGTTCAGGAATAAATATTTGTCAATTGTGTTTTTGTCAGCATTTACAAGCTGCTGCCCTCCATGGGGGAGGGGCCTGCTGGCCGGCATAGCCGAGCAGGGAAGAATCTCTACAACAGAGTCTGTGGTTTTAAATTACACCTCATGAAAAGCAATCTGCCAGTTCGCTGACCGTCTCCAGCTGTTCATCTACTCCAATAATCCACACACATGGAAGGTTTACACCCTTTTTCCTATCACCTGATGGCTTGGGAGAGGTGGGCTACACATCCATCCTGTCTGCCATCATGCTCCACCTCCCTTTCTTTTCTTTTCCTTCCTTCTTTCTTTTCTTTCATTTTCTTTCCTTTTCTTTTTTCTTTTCTTTTTTTTTTTTTTAAGACAAAATCTAACTTTGTCGTCCTGGCACCACAGCTCACTGAAACCTCAAACTCTTGGGCTCAAAGTGATTCTCCTGCCTCAGCCTCCTGAGTAGGTGGAACTACAGGCACCCACTACAACGCTGGCTACTTTTTTTACAGATGGGGGTCTTGCTCTTAGGGCTTTTTGAAAATAATTAAAAAATACAAAATTGTTGAGGACATGCTTTAAAATTATAGAGAGCTAGACAGATTCTAAATTTTTGGAAGAGACCAAAATGCCTTCGAGTCTTATATCCTTAGATTTGTTAGACAAAGATGTGGCATTATTTGTATTAAAAACAGCAAAAGTATCCTAACATCTCTCCTCTGATTTCCAACAGTAGACTGCAATCTTTTCCAATGGTTTCTCATGTATCTAAATAATTTCACAGAATTCAGAAGGCACATACTAGGAATAAAAATAAGAAATCATTTAATTCAAGCATCCACCAAGCTCTGGAAATTTCTTTTCATGAAAATTTAGCTATGTGATCTCAGACAAATTATTTAATTTTATCTGTGTGTGTGTGTGTGTGTGTGTGTGTGTGTGTGTGTGAGTGTGTGTGATGGAGAGGGGTGTGAATAAGTTGTTAGAGAAAATTAGAGAATATATTTTTTAGAAAAGTCCAAAAAATTCACTGGATAGGAGACAGTTATTGTTCTAATTATAGTTGGTGATAATAACAGCAATATTATTGTCAGGTTACATCCTAGTGGGGTTTAAATGCTAACCCATTTCATTTTTACTTGCTCTAATTGTCAGAAAACCATTTCCTATATCAGCTGAATTTTATCTTTCCCGATTTCCAATCATAGGTCCTTGTTTCCTTTATATCATGTTTACTTTATTTTTCAAAAAAAAATTTTTTTCTGTTTTCCAAATATCAGTCCTTTAATTATTTAAGATCCACCCTCATGATACTTTTGAGCTTGTCAATATCAATTTTTAGGTGAGATATTCCAAGTTCATCTCATCAAGCCACACCTAATATGACTGGCTATCTCTTCCCTGCCCTGATTGCCATTCTCTGAATGTATTTTAACTCCTTAGTTTCCCTAGTAAGTAGTGCCTGGAACTTATAGTAATTCAGCAATGGATGAACAATTGCTGAACACTTTTGAAAAATCTTCTAGTTACTAGAACTTCTAATTGAGTCCCTAGGACTGCGTCATTCAAATAATGGGTGCTCAACAAATGTTAGTTTTTAGCATGGCTTAGATGAACATTTTAGGCAGACATTTCCTGTTGTCAGTTCCCCTTTTGTATTTAATAAATTCAAATCTAAAGTCAAAAATATTTTCTAAAATAGTATATACATCTATTAAGTATAGAGTATAAATGTCTTAACACAATAATTAAGTAAATGAGATGAAGCCTTTATTAACTAGTTTGATGTAAGCATTCCTAATTGTATATAAAATCAGCACATTGTACCCCATAAAGGCATCAACATATACATGATCTATGTGTTTAAAACTTAATAAAAAAATAAAATAAAGGGATTTAATTAAATTTAAAAGCTTCTGTAAAGCCAAGGAGACAACAACCAAAGCAAATAGACAACCTAACCAAAGGGAAAGGATATTTGCATATTTTGAATCAGACAAACACTTAATAACCAGGATCTATACAGAACTTCAATTAATTCACAAGAAAAAAACTGACAATTCCATACATCAATGGGGAAGACAGATGAATAGACTCTTCTCCAAAGATGACAGATGAATGGCCAGCAATCATATGAAAAAATTCTCACCATCTCTAATTATTAGAGAAATGCAGATTAAAACCACCCTGAGATATCACCTAACCACAGCGAGAATGGCCCACATAACAAAATCTCAAAACTGCAGATGCTGGTGCAGTTGCAGAGAGAAAGGAACACTTTTACACTGCTGGTGGGACTGCAAACTAATACAACCTTTTTGGAAGGAAGTATGAAGAAACCTCAAAGAACTCAACCTAGACCTCCCGTTTGATCCTGCAATCCCATTACTGGGCATCTATCCGGAAGGAAATAAAACAAACAAACTTTTATTATAAAGACACTTGTACTAGGCTGTTTATCACAGTCCAATTTACAATTGCCAAAATGTGGAAACAAACTAAATGTCCTTCAACCCAGGAATGGATCGGCAAGTTGTGGTATATGTATACAATGGAATATTATTCAGCCATAAAAAATGGAGATTTTTCAGCATTTGTACTAACCTGGATGGAGGTGGAACACATTATTGTTAGTGAAGCATCACAGGAGTAGAGAAGTATGAATCCTATGTACTCAATTTTGATTTGAAGACAATTAATGACAATTAATGACATAGTGAGGCATAGGGGAAGGGGAGAGCAGACAGAGGAGGGAAGGGCTGAGAGGAAAAGAAAAGAAGAAGAGAAAATAGTGACTAATTTTCACATAAATTGGTTTTAATTTTGGTCAAAGTATATTACTTAAACATTAATTCTTAACTCAACATGTTAAAATGTTGTTTAAGATATTGTATCCTCATTTATAAGTGACATGTGTTTGTAATTTCTCCTTTATAATAATATATTTTCTCCAACTTTAATATCAGGTGTACCTATATCAAGCAGAATGATTTTGATGTATTTCTTACAGGGGTTCTCAAACTATGGCCCGTGGGCCACATGAGGCAATATGATTGTATTTGTTCCTGTTTTGTTTTTTTGACTTCAAAATAAGATATGTGCAGTGTGCACAGGAATTTTTTCATGGCTTTTTTTTTTTTTTTTTTTTTTAACTAAAGTCCAGCCTTCCAACAGTCTGAGGAACAGTGATTGGCCCCCTGTTTAAATAGTTTGAGGACTCTTGGCTCCATGATCTGTTTTTTGAAGTTATTTTTTACTTTTATTTATAAATAATAGTTGTCTATTTTTTGATACTTAAAAAAAAAACTGATGACTCCATACTGAATCTGAATCAAAGCATTCTATAATAGACATACTCTGATTTGACAATGTGAATGTTGCTTTCTCTGCATTACTATTATTATTATTGCTCAATATTTCAATGAAGCAATTGTTTGATTCCTTTTCTGAATGTACTTATGTTCCTTTGTTCTTTACAAGGTTTTTGTTTCTAATCCTTATCTTAAATATTGTTACTGTTATTAACTAAGAAGACTAATTTTAAGTCTTCTTAATTTTGTGTGAAGGCAAAAAAATGGAAACCTATTTAACACATGCATATGTAAAAATAAAAATTAAAAAAAAATAGTATATAAATTATGCAAGAAGTACAAAAGGTGTTGGGTCTTATCTGTCCCCTTTGGTGGTTATTAGAACAATACACATAAGGCCATTCAGTAGGCTTAATTAAAATTTCAATAATAATTTAGAATATGATCGTGTTTTATATCATTCAGAGGGATGCAAGCATTTTATGTGACAGGACACAAAACTATGCTGACTTGCAGCACAGCTGTGAGAAATCAAGTGCTATCTTTATTATACATGCGTATTTTATACTTTTTTAGGAGTGATGCTGAAATGTTCACAGTGTGGCAGAAAAGGGATGGGGGAGGACCCAAAATCCAGGGAACACATCTCTCCCACACCCTTTCCTCAGCTTCCAAGAGATATCCTGGCTTCACTTCTTTGTATATGAAGCTGTCAATCAGACTAGGTGTTTTTGGTGTTGAGATGCCACTCAAAATGGACTCTGTGCAAGTGAAACTGCCATTCAGCATGGCTGCCTGGCAAATGGAGCTGTCAGTTATCCTGAGTGGTTCCGTCTGTTGCCTTGCCAGTGAGAGGGGGTGATCTGTACCAATAGCTGTTTCATCAGATTCAAACTGCTGTGATTAACTCCCTAGTCTGTAGTTCCCAAACCTCTTTTTCTTTTCAATAGAAAGACTCAGCTATCATCACAAGCCAAAGAGAATGGAATCTAGTCCATGATAAACATTCATTCATTCATGTATTCACTCACTACATAAACCTTTATGACATATTAACTGGACAGTAGTCAGTATCACTTAAATAAGATATTAATATGTTCTGAGAAAAGTAAGGGTTCAGAGCCTCCATTTCTCACCAGACTCTGAGTAAAACGCTTTGTCCTGTGGGGCTCCCATGTTTCCTGCTCCTCTATTTTCTTGACACAGTTTCATCTGAGTGACAAAATTGATTAGGTACCCTTTGTACCTACTGTGGGTCTACAAGTGATGTTTCACCCTTAGTCATTAACTTGCTTCGACTTTCCAAAGATACATCAGTTTTAAAAGATTGTAGCAGAAGTATTGGACTTGGGTATTATTTGAATCTATCTCTATGAGGTATCAATTATAAAAATAATTTAAGCTGACACAGTTAACATATGACTTCCAGCCACAACTAGTAGCAGCAAAATAAGATATTAACCTGTAGTTTCAGCTGGAACTATTTCCCAAGGAAATTCTAGTTCCATGTGCATCTTGTTTTTAACTAGTTAGAAACCAGCACTGTGCTTACCACAGTAAAAAGTATTAAATAGAAATCTCTTAGCAACAGTAGGGTGGCAGTAGGAGTCTTATCTCTTATAGCAGAATAGGTAGAGACATTTCTAGCACAAATAGGCTGAATGTTTGGAATGACAAAGCAAGTTCTCTGGCTGCTGTGTTGTCTGAGTCACTCAGTCTGGTTTTATTTGCTCTCCCCTGTTGTCCCACATTGAAATGTTGGACCAGTGCCATCATCTGTAGCACAACTGTAGCACAACCAATTCATATTATATTATAATTATATTATGTTATTGTTAGCTATTATAATTCCTCCTGGTAGTGCCTCTACCTAGAATTAAGGCAATTTTGCCATTAGAATCCCAACCAGAAATTTGATACAGCCACCTTACCTGACTGAATTATTCCCCATCTTCAGTTCTGATGCCCTAATTCCCAGAAAACTGCATCTCTTTGGATATTTGGTAATATATCAATTTATGACATTTTTGGACCATGATTAATGGACCCCTGCCACACCCCACAATCCAGTTTCTTTCCTCAGCTTTAGGTTTTCTCCTGCCTGATTCTTTTCCTGTTGATGTCATGATTCTTACACAAGTTCCACTAGGTCATGGCAAACAATCTCTATACTATATTATTTCAAGCAACCATACAAACAAAAATTCATAGATTTTATAGTATTTTCTTTCTTTTCCTGATAGTTCTTAGCTATTTCTTTAAAAAATGTCTGGTGCTGTTTACTGATACTAAGCTCCTTGAGACAATGAATTGTGAACATAACGTGGGATGCAATTTTGTTGGGAAGAAAGAGCCCTGTGTTCTACTAATAGATCTGCTGCTAACGTTTTTGGCCAACTTGCATGAAAAGGTTGTATCAGATAATTTTGGAGTTCCCTTTCACCTCTAAGATGTTCTGATCTCCCATCTGTGAATAGAGAAATAAGGAAATGAGGGAAGTAAATTTTTTCCAGGATATGGAAAGTTAGAAAGTGTGAATAGAATTAGAACATTCCTGTCTAGGTGATGCTAGTGTTGCTCAGGGGTGAGGTTCAGCTGAAGAACACCATGTCATCATGGACAGATGGATCACATTAATAGACTTACATCGTGCCTAATCTCAGTAGATTGGGATATGCCATTCTCTGGTTTCACTGAAAATACAGTTTTAATGTCTCTGATTGTATTTTCTTTAGTAGGCACAAGAATTTATTTCCTAACATTGAGACAAACCTACATCTTGGAACAAAAAGATTTGACTCTTTTAGGTTCACTCATAAAACTAGGCTTTGATTTTAGCCTTATGCAGATCATTCTATTGATTCAAATAGCCATGAAAAGGGGCTACTTTGTATTTTAGAGTTTTTATAAAGAAAAACCTCTCAAATATGGGTTATTAATACACACGCACAGAAAAAATAGTCCAAAGCATAGAAGAAAGGAGAAATTAGAAAGATAAAATATTAGTGGAAGTGAGAGAAAAGATGAACACAAACAGAGGGACAAAAATGGAATGTAAAAAAATGAGACTTAAAGAAAGAAGGGGAAACAGTGGCAAAGAGCAAGAATGGAAAGGGAAATTAGAAAAAAGAAAAGAGAATAGCAATAAGAATTCCACAGAGTAAGACTGAAGAGGTAATCGTCTTTCACAGAAAAAGAAATGGATGGAGGCTCAGATAGTTTCAGGAAAAGTGGTAAGGGTTACTCAGTATTATTCTTGCTATATTAGTATTTTGTTTGCTTAAAAAATCTTTAAGTTTTGAATAGAGTTATGTACATATTTACATTGGGAAAATACCAACAGATTAGTAGATGAAAACCAGAACCCATCCATTAGTACAAGTTGAGACAGGAAAGGAAGATACACATAGAAACATTGTTCTTGTACTGAAGTTCAAATGACCTATTTAATAGGACTACATTTTGATAATGTCAACATTCTCATATTGTGCTAGCAAAAAACATTGCTAGGTATGAGGAATATGGTTTCCCACTTCTCACCACTCTCTCAGGTCTAACATAAATGCACACTGCCTGACCCAACCAAATATCACACTTGAGAAGAAATTCAAGTGATGGTCAAGCTTGATCATAATTGGAGAAAGAGAGCTTTGTATAGAAGAATGACTTGAAGTGGCTCTCTAGCCAATTTCTCTGTAAGGTCATGGGTAATTACAGATGCTAATGACTAGATATAATTTCTAAATTAAAAGAGCATAGTTCTAGGTCATGGAATTTAATAGAAGTATATATATTGGGGAGGAGACAAGATGGCGGACTGAAGCCAGCTTTCCACAGAGGCTCCCGTCCAGAAGGTGAGTTAAGGGATGGAAATTTAGTAAGTAACCTGGAGGATTCGAGCTGTACCAAGAGAGAAGGTTGAAGAATGCACATCAACACCACGGAGGCAAGCTGAGACCACAAGGACGCAAACAAAGGGTACAAAATCCATCACCAAGTGGACGGGAGTCCCTCCTCCCCCATGAGTCCGGCTTAAGAGCCCCACAAACAAAAGGGCAGAAATTAAAAGCCCTCCCACTGCACTTCACAGGAGTAACCTTCTAAAAACTGGAACTACCTCACCTACTAGGGTGCCATGGTGCTCCCCTGCCATGCATAAAACTGTATAAAACTTTAAATATCTTTCCCAGCAATCCAGCACTCCCCTCCACTCACATGGAGGTCTGGAGGTCTATCCCCCAGGAGTTCGGATCCCTGGGTGATTTATCGAGGGGGAGGGGTGTGGACAGAGCCTGAGTTGCTACTGACCAGTGCTGACTCTGAGGCACGGGAGTGAGGAACACGCAGATGAGTGGAAGCCACGCCACAACAGCACTTCCCTGCAACACTTCCCTGCGGCGGGGTGCACCAGCCCTCTTTGAGCAGCAATACAGCCAGGCATAAAACTGAGTGAAACTCTAGCTTCCTTGTTCGAAGAGCTGAGCTCCCAGCACTCCCTCCCCACTCTCACTCAGGGGTCTGGGGGCCTGTCCCCTAGGAGTTCGGATCCTTGGGTGATTTCTCCAGGGTAGCGCACAGTCCCCGAGCTGTGACTGGACAGTGCTGGCACTGAGGCACACGAGTGAGGAGGGGGAGCTGCGTCTTGGCGGCACTTCCCTACCGCGCGGTGCAGCAGCCCTCCTTGGGCAGCAATACGACCATGCATAAAACCGAGTGAGTGTTTCCAGCGCTGAGCTCCCAGCACTCCCTCCCACTCCCACTCGGGGATCTGGGGGCCTGCCCCCTAGAAGTCTGGATTGTAGGCTGACCTCTTGTGGGGTGCTGAGTGCCTGAACTATGCTGCCTCTGGGGCACAGAAGTGAGGAGATGACCGTTGGCTAGAAGGGAACCACTCCAGAGTGGCGGTTCCCAGAGACACAGAGCAGGGGCTGTCTTCTAGCAGTGGTGCAGCCAGGCACAAAACTGTGTGAGCTGCAGCTCTGGGCTCAGAGCACTCTTCTTTGCCCCCACTCTCAGATCTGGAGGCCTGTCCCCCAGGAGTCTGAATCTCTGGGTGATCTCTCAAGGGGTGTAGACAGAGCATAAACTGTGGCTGGTCAGTGAAGGGTCGATAGCCATTTTTTTTTTTTTAACACCAAAATGGTCTAGATATTCTGAAGCCACACCCCTGTCTCCCTAGGCAACTAGAGGAGGCCACCCATGAGTAAAGGATTTGCCTGACACTTCTCACAAACCTGGAAAGCTTCCAGGTGAGGAAGAGAGGTATTCAAATACACACCTCCAACAGCAAAGACATTTGAACACAGAACAGCCTGTCTTCTGCAGGCGATTTTAGCAGAAACTTAGACAGAATTCCACAAAGTAGTCCTGTCCTGTTCTGTGCTGTTAGCCACATCAATCAGGGGTGGGGCTAAGTCTGAGTGAACACCCCCCCCCCCACCTTCATCAAGCACCCAAGAATGTCAGGCCTCACCTCCTCCTGCTAGATAGCGGCAGACTGCAGAGGCCAGCAGATTTCCTTGCAATTCAGGCAGGTGCAAAGCCCTGCAGTATCTGTTCACTACAGGCAACTGGGTGAGCCATCTACAGAGATACCAGTGACTGGGTCCGACAAAGTGGCAAAGAGGGGAAGGAGACATCAACCTTCCCAGACTGATCTATTTGCTAGGTGGCTTCTCCTGACTCCATGCAGCACTAGAGTAAGCCATATAAGTCACCAACCCCCTGAGATCCAGTCCCCAGAGACCTCTTGAACTCTCCCACTGAGACAGGTGCCAATTGAGACAATTGATTTAAATCTTCTGAACTGAACCAATAGACTGAGGACTTTTCAGGCAGTGCCCTGGGTGTGCAGTTGTAGACAGGTATGATTTTCCTTTTCTAATTGGTGCCAGAGGTGGGCAGGCAGGGTGACTTAACCGCTGTTTTTTTCCCGCAACTGAGACTTCAACCTAGAGTAAATGTTACACTAGGGTCGAATAGAAACCAGCTGAAAACAAGACAGAACCACTGAGCTCCACCACACCAGACAGGGCTCCAGTTTCTCAGGCCACAACACTGTACGGGTCCTCGATAAAGCCCCAGGGGAAAAAAATCAAAGGGAGTAAAATAACCATGGGGCAAAATCAGCGGAAAAACTCTGGTAACATGAATAACAAGAATAGATCAACCCCCCCCCCACCATAGAAAATAGATTTCAGATTTAATTGAAGATAACATTCATAAACAACTTGCTGAGTTGTCAGAAATCGAATTCAGAATGTGGATTGCAG